>OMNV01016507.1:0-20574 GCA_900303265.1 Brotula barbata | reverse complement strand
TCAACACAACACCGTCTCTCTCTCTAAATCACAATCCCAGTCTGCTGTTTAAGCGGCTGTGAATAGAACTCGATACCGACTGATTAATTACATTTTATGATGTTTTATTTATATATTTTTTTTTTGGTTTGGCTGCCTGTCTGTTTTGGCCTTGGGGAGACGGGTCGGAGGAGATGGAATTGCTTTGCTTTGCTTGTAGATTGTTGATTTTATGTAAGAAATCGTAAAGAGACACACACTCCGTGTCTCCGACCTCATGAGACAAATGGAAACATCTTCAGATCGCTTCGCCACGAGCACCCTCGTCCTCCTCGGGCGCTCGGGAATGCGTATCGTGTGTGCGTTGTGGTCGTGTCAGATGAAGGGTTTTCAACTGGTGGTCTGGTGTTTCCTGCCATTTGGGGCGGTCCGTGATGATGACTCCGGCGATGTCGCTTTAATGTCAGAAGCAGTTAAAATAGTTTTTCATTGTTTTTCTTTGTACAATTTTTTAAAATTTTTGCCCGTGAAAAATCTAAAATTTTGACCTCCATCCTTCTGTCAGAGTGGATTTTCCACACTGACCTACCTGAAAAATAAGTACAGGGCTGGACTGGAGACAGGAAATGACATCATCAATGACCGTCCCTGTCCACCGCTTGACTGACAAGAAAACACAGATTGTGTCCAACTCACCACATCCCCAATTCTCACCCTACTCTCCGCCCCTCCTCCCCTCCTCCCACCCCATCACAGGTCCCTGGGTTCCATCTGAGTCGGGATGGAGCTCCACGGAGCAAAATATGTTGAGAATCTCTTTTCTACAGCTCTTCTAGCGGTCCCATCAGTCAGCGTTTTAATATGTAGCAGCAGCAGCAGCAGCGGCAGCAGCATTTGCTTAATTAATATAGTCTGATATACGCCGGGCATGACGAACAGACATATTGTTTTACGGCACTGACTTACAGTCGTTCCTTAAATAACCGTCAGCGTGATCTCCAATCAGAGCTCACAGTGGGAAATTTACGGCTGCAGCCTGAGGAGGCATAAATATAACTTGTTTTGATGGATGTCCCTAGTTAGAAATTCACTTGCTGTTTTAGGCATTTTAGACACCGGCATAAACTGCTGACATTCACAAAGGTTTTGCTGTGTGCTTGGTTTTTAGTTTGATTGTGTGTATGGACTCGTTTCATTTTTTTTTTTTTTTTTTTTTTTACTGGCTTACCTCTCCCACGTCCTCCACATCTTCCCTTTCCCTCTCCGTCCGTCCTTCCCCTCCTCGTCACCGCCATCCCTCCGCTCCCCGTTCTAACCTTCGTCTCCGCTCCTCTTCATCTGTCTGTCCCCTGTCCCCTGCCGTCTTCCTCTCCCTGTCAGGGATCGTATCGATCGTTGCGTCTCGGCGACGGCGCGCGGTTAGCAGCCAGAGCTCGCCGTTTATGATGCGGGGAGCTGTCTGTGCGAGCGTGTCACTAGGCAAATGTGTGTGTGTGTGTGTGGTTTCTGTGCAAAAAAAAAAAAAAAAGAAAAAAAGAAAGCCATGAGAGTGACTTGCACTGTGTGGCGGGAGCTGTGGCTGAGTGATTAGACCCTTTAGTGAGTGTACCCACCTCTCACCAGCCATCCTTCACGCTGACAGCTCAGCTGTGGAAGTGTATGCCTCCCTGCGTCTCAGTGTGTGTGTGTGTGTGTGCTTGTATTTATGAGCCCTTGTGTTTTCAGGTATGACTGTCTCCATGCATTTTAACGCCCGTCTCTCTTGGTGTGTTCTTTCATTCCACGTGCGCACACGTGGACTATTGTACGCGCGATGTATCGTCTCTGCGCGTTTATATAAGAACAGAGCGGGGTCAGCCCGTACACACCTGCAATCTAGGCCACGTCCACGCTAAGCCGGGAAAAGGGAAAGGGTTTTTTTTCTTTTGTTTGTATCCACGTTGAGATGGTGTTTTCAGCCACAGGACGTCTCAGAAACGCTCTCCAGACTGGATGAATGCAGAACCTCAGTTTTTGCGTTGCAGCACGGACGAGGAAACGTGAGAGATTCGGCAGGTGATCCCGGATTGGACCAAAACAAGCTAAATGTGGATGCGGTGCAAATATTTGTCTCTTCATTGTCTACTTTCATTGCATTATTGGAGTTCATATCTATATTTTGACACACGAGCAGCATTCCAGAGGAAGAGATGCAATTTACAGTCAAGTCAGATTAAACTGGGGGAAAAATGCGAGACAGAAATTCTATAAACCTGTTTCTGGAGGGATTCTTGCCATTTTGGTGTGGATGGTCAACTTTTTGAAAAGGTTGTGAAAACGCTGTGTGAATGGAAAACATTTTGACTACAAAGGTTTCAATTTATCCCGTCTAGCGTCTCTGTAGACCAAAGGTTGGACAGCAGCATCAACCATTTTCACACTTAAACAAGAAATGACGCATCCGAGCCTCCCCCCCCCAACACCAGTAGGTGGCAGCAAGACACCCAAAAGATATTTTGCCACAAGCTAGCATGTAGCAAATGAAGTAGACAAACAATCAGGCAGGATGTGACCCAAAACGTTCACCTCTTACCTTTTATTATTTGTTTGTAACAAACAGAATCTTGGTTTGACCAATTAGTTTCTCTCCTGTCTGAGAAGATCCAAGATTGTAAAGTCAACGGTACGACGATTTGAAGCTTCACGTTGCCAACAATCAGCAGACATTCTTCCATTAATGTTGTCACAGCCTGTAGCCTGTGTGTGTGTGTGTGGGTGTGTGTGTGAGGGAAGAGGACTCTGTTGTCATTATTATATTGAATTAATTATGGAGTGCGTTGATTGGCGGTAAATGCCGACCACTACATCCGCCGTGTGCAGTGTACTGATGCATAAAATTGGGTCAATTGTGTGCTGCAACAAGTGACAGCTGAAAAGACTCGTACAGCTTCTGATCCAGGGCCTTTAAAAGTCATTAACGGTGTCATTGTATCAAAACTGTCAATGGCAGATTGTTGACGATCAAAAATGTCTTGATTCTACATGTCAGTTGTTAGTTTTGAGGCTGTCGTACGGCTGTTCCTTCTAAAAAATTCATTTGAACGTCATGGTGAAACCAGTCAAATGCTTTGTTCGCGGATTCTCCTGTGCAGTAGTAGATATAAAGTATCAAAGACAATCTAAGCTTTTGTATATTGAGTTGTAAACAGAGGACTTTTTACTTTGAGCTGAGAATACTGATAACAGACATAACCTCAATCTGTAATCGTTGTGAAAAATAAGGGGCCCAATGTGGTGGCTCTGGCAGTGTTTATCCCCATTCTGTTGAATCCGACCCGAACTAGGTTGAGCCGTACCAAACCAAACCAGCGAGCTCTCCCCACGCCGAGAGTTTTCCCACTGTTTCCATTCAACAGAACCTCCTGGGAGTTGGTGACCCATAAAGGAAAGCGATCAGAATGATGTAAAGCTTTATCAAAAGTATAATAACTTGATTACCAGCGTGCGTGTATGTATGTATGTATAACTGGAGAATGGCTCCTCTAATTCAGGAGGTTTCTCTTTGCAGTGCAGCAACAACACACAATCCACCACACTGGACTGCTGAGAAGTTCATTACTTATCAATCAGTGTGTACCTCACAATTAAAAGGTGTGATTCTTCTAACGTGCCCTTATTGATGGACTATATCGATGTTGAATGGAAGGCCGGCTCATATTTATTTAGAAAACACAGATATTATGCATTGAGCCCAAATCTTGGAAGATTTGTCCTTCCCGACTGAACATCCTGGACATTCTCTGCTCTGCATTTCTGGAACTCGGCTGTTATGAAAGATTAAAACCAAGTAAGGAAGGTGTTCCAGAGATGAATTCTCTAGACTTTTAAACCCGGGACCTCTGTCTTTGTGGATTTTTTTACTATGCTGCACCATCGGTACGGCTCAGAATGTTTCAGCCCCTTAGTGGAAAAGGGCCAAAAAGGACCTGGCAACCCGGGAGCTTTGTGAGAGGAAGGTGGAATATATTAGACCCACACACATGCATGCATGATGATGAGTACTTGACAGTGACGTTATATGTCGTTATGTCTTTTATTCATGATGTTTCTGCAGAATCTGTGCTCTGCAGTACATGTATGATAATACATGTATGGAAATGTGCGACACTTCAGGGTTGGACATAACAAACTGGCCCGATGGCCCGGAGCCAGCAGAACTATGCAGGGCAAGTTGATTGGCCTGTCTGGGCCAGTGGCCAATCAGTCTGCGACGTGGGTCCATTTATTTGAAAAAATGTCTCCGAAAGAGTGATAGAAGGCTGAAAAATGAAAGAGGGCATTTCTACTAACATTGAAACATCTCTACTGTTGGGTAGAAACCAACGAAGGGAGGATGTTTTGTACCGTTTGTTGGCGCGAAATAGTTTTCTAAAGGCACCCACAGCTATCGACAACACGCACAACAAACGGCGACGGCATTTGTAATGTACGCTTGACAAACAGATGGACATCTGGGCAAGACGGGCAAACGTTGAGACAACTTCTCCGCTTACAAAGAAAAAAAAAAAATGTCCTGGGGTATCACTGAAGTTAAAGTTCAGAAGTACTGTAACTCTACTCGTATATGATAGTGGGATAGACTGTTCTAGACGTGTCATCTCATCATGTGTTTGAGAGTGTGTGTGTGTGTGTGTGTTTGCATGTGTATTAGTGAGAAAAATCACTACTCCTACACTGACCTTTTGCACTGTGCTGATCTCGCTACGTAAACATACTTACTGCACAAACATCCAGGACAAATATCATTAAATACATCCATTTAAAAATGTAGCAGTTTGTACAGTTCTCACTTATTTGTATTGTTATTATTTTTTTTAACTGCACGTCTATACTTTTCTCTTACTTTTACATATCTGTATACATATTTTCCCAACAGCACAATCTGAGTTCTTCTGTCAATGTTCGTGTTTTGTTGGTTTGAGGGAACTTTACTGTTGTCCATCTGAAGTGACTGAATCCAGTGGAGAGACAAGGGGCCAGTAAACCTCTGATCAGGTGGCCAAGCAGCTCAGAGAGGAACAAAAAATGTTACTTTGATACCCTGCATTAATTTCTTTCAGATGTTGACTTGAGAATAAACAAGAGGATGGATAGAGTGGTGATGGAAACTGAAATACAGGGAGCCTCTGTGTGTGTGTGTGTGTGTGTGTGTGTGTGTGTTCCACAGCAGTCAGGACATGACATCTCTCATTTCCTCTGTCTCTCTCCACCTTTTTGTCTGTCTCCCGGCAGACGTCCCCAGTCCATCAGAAGCACCTGCCCCTCCTTGTTTTGACAGATGAAACTTTGAACAGCGTCCTCTCAGTCCTGTCACCGTGCCTTCATTTCTCCTTCCCGAATGCAGATTGCATCAGGGTGTACGACTGGTAGGAGGTAAGAAATCAAAACAAAACGACAACAGCTCCGTACTTCCTTTGCTTATTGATTTGCCCTTGCCACGCTGAATGCAGAGTTTTGACTTTTAATTAACGCTCTTCTTGCGGCGCTCTCTTGTGATGGACCCCATTAGTATTCCAGCACCATTACCTTCTTTGTTCCCACTGCAATCTGTGCAAAGCGTAGGTCAGAATCCTGCACCCGTAATGATTATACATAAATACTGACGGTGGTTATTTTATTTCATTATGTGACGATGAGGATGATCTGCTTTTGTCCCTATCAGTCCACACAGTTGCCGGATATTTGGATAATTTTCCACCGATTCATCCACGTCCGTGTCTGCATTGCCGCCCAGAACACCTTTAATGGAGAAATCTGAAATCTTAAGTTTTAATTGCTCGCCAGAAACTATCGGCAATCATAAACAATTAATGCCCGCAGCTACTTTGACGACTCGCTTTCCATCGGATCGTTGCAGGGTTCGTATATCGTCCACAGCAGCTAACGGCAAGATATTTATAATTGGCTGCCCACCAGCCCCAGCTTGCCCAAGTACTTTATACAAACAAGTTCAAACTGGAGCAGTGGGCTTATTAATGTGTGTATACAGTCCGTTATATAACATGAGAGGTCAGTGCCTCGTTTTGAAACGTTGAAATGTCTGAAGCACCAGTCTCCTTTGAACTCTGTGGACTTTCAAGAGTGAAGAATGCACAGTTTTCGTCTTTAGTAGGTGGTGGCGTGGTTTAGGTGGTAGGGTGAATTGCTCCCGACAAGCAAGTGGGCGCTTTTGTAAAACGCTTTGGATAACAGCGCTGTAGAAATGCAGCATATCAGTCGTCGACGCCGAACCTTGGATTGCATCTTAACGAGGGCTGTTGACGACGTGATTCATTGCCGTAAAATCGTAAACCACAATTAATTTTTAAAATTTGCATTCGTCACAAGTGCACGACAAGATAGCGGCTGTGCTCCTCGTGCTGATGTTCAATCGTGAGTCTTGAGTAGATTAATAATGTTGGAACGGCTGGGTTTTGACTCGATCCGCATTCATTTGTTGTTCTAAGCTGATCTTGGTAGGGAGGTGTGCTGCAAAACGAATACAAATGTGTATTTTGCGATTAATCGCGATTGGCACAAATGTTGTGATTAATCACAGTTAAACAATTTAAGCTGCTACATAAGATCAGACAGAAAGAAATGTTGCTTAATTTATCCCTGCAGGGAAATTATTTCTCTGCATTTAACCCATTTTAACTTTGAGGAGCAAACACACACACACACACACTAGCACCTGGGGACCACCTCCAGATTTTCCTCTTAGTGCCTTGGTCAAGGGCAGTGGCAGGAGTGATTAACCTATCGTACATGGTTTTTGTGAGTGGGGGAAACCCACGCAGACACAGAAATGTGGTGGTGGTCGACCCCGGGACTCGAGCCCACAACCCTCTTTCTGAGGCCACAATGCTAACCGCTAATCCGTGCTGCCAGTATGAAACCTCAGCATCTTCGTGAACCTGTATGCATATGATAAAATATGCTTTATCACTAGTTCTTTGACAGGATGGAATAAGCTCTGCATAAATAGCACCGAAATGAAAGTGAGGCTTCCTTGGTAACAGGAATAAGTTAAGAGATGTCAGTCATTTTTAGACAAACCCTGTCTAGTGTAGTGGGTATACCGGCTGGAAAGCAGGCAGACTGAAACACATGATTGAAAGCCTGAAAGGAAAAAGAAAAGCATTGTGCTTTTGAATGCATCACTGATGTCAAGGCCCTTGAGCGACGGACCATTGAATAAAACAATGGAAGCTCATTTAACCTCTCACTTTATTGTGAAATTCGAAATTCCTCTTTGGATTTTTGAGATTTCTCTTGAGGGACCGCCAGGACTCCTCGGTAGTTATGAATATGTAATATATTATTATCATGTATAAGCTTATATGAGGCCGCAAGTCGCTCAGGGTAGTTCAATCCTGTGACCAACCTCTGTTTTGGATTTGACCCGCATCTCTCAAGATTGTTATAAAACCAACAAGCAAACCAAAACAACGTCTATCTCTGTGGTTATTGTACTTGAATACATTTTTTTCTGGAACATCGTTTGAAGTCGGTGTCTTGGGAATACGGGGGGATTGTACAGACAAAATGGTGTTATTGTGTCGAGATATTGAAGAAAATCATAGCCTTCAGGAGTTTGCAATATACAACAAATAGGCTACATCTCCACAGAGACCGTTCCAACTGTTGCCCTTGAATCCAGGTGAGGTTGAGGCGTCCTTCCTGGCTTTGAATCAATCTGTGGACCTCTCGTGTGGAGGGAAGGGACAGGGTCGGAGATTATTTTTCTTCTTACCTATTAGTGAGATGGATGTGAGGAGTTGGACACACTCTCTCTTCCTGTCAGTCCAGTGGGGGACAAGGACAGTTTCATGTCATTTTTCCTCTCCAGGCATTCTCACAAAGGGACGGAGTTCCAAAATCTTATTTAGATGGATCTATCTATCTATCTATCTATCTATCGCTACCAAAGTAAAATGCGTATATCAGCTAAATTTGAAGGCGATCAGACCTGTGATGGCAGAGGAGATAGCAAAACAAAGCCCAAAACAAACAAGATAAACACTCTGAAACTTTCTCCAGCACAAGCAACATCTCCAACACGTTGCTACCCTTTGATGTATCACGCACAACTCTGACCAAACAATGTCCCGATAATACAAACAGTCACAAAGTTATTAGATATTGACTTTGGTGCAAAACGATGTTTACATCATGGTAAAATGCGAATGAGAGAAGAATATCCCACTTTGATAATCAGCAAAATCAAAGAGGCAGGGAATCAACTTTCTCTTTTTTGTTTTTTCTTTTTTTTGTTTTTTTTTCTCGATAAGGCTCTCGCTGTTGTTGTTGTCTTCTTTTGATGTAGTGGATCCATTTAGCAACGGATATTCTCCTCCTTTGTCTGTGACAGCACACACACTCTCTCACATTCTCTCAGTCTGTCTCATTTTATTTCCCCGTGAAGGATGCTTTTGCAGTGGGTGTTTTGCTCGGGTTTCTGATAGAATGACTTGGAGATAAACCTATAATTTTTTTTTTTTTTTTTTTGCACTATTTTCCGAAATCGCTCCGCGTAACATGAAAAGGTCGCTCACAGTGACAAACCCAGAGCGTGTCGCCTCCGTCTCCAGATTGTGGCATCTCACCAGTGTGCCATGTGAAGCCGCAGACAGCCGTTTCTAAAAACAGGAAGCTGCGATAAGCCTGCTTAATTACTTCAAAAACAAAGTGGCTGACAAACAAGTCAAGAAAGTTTCAGAAGCTGAAGGTCCTTTGTTTTCAGAACGGAGCCAAAAACTAGCACGCTTATTCAACGTGCATTCAGCGGGTGAGAAGTTTTTGTCATGATTTGTGCCAACCTTTAGGACATAGCATTTCATTTGTTCCCATTCTGAGGACTTCCAGTTGTTGTACAGTCTCAGACCGTACGTCCGTCTAAATCGGGCCCTATGTGCTGAAATCGGAACCCGTTTACATTTTTGAAAAATAATTATTGGAAGACCAGGGCACACCTCGAGAAACTGGGACTGCGGTTCGACCTACCCCTAACCATAACCCTTTCATTGGGGGTTATGGTTTCATTGGATAAACCCTTTCTCCTCGAATCTGTTACTTATTGTTACTACAACTGATGCGATACTGCAGGAAAATACCATCATTGTCATTTTATATTAGTTTTTCTCCGTCCTAGAGGCCAAAATATGGATTCTCACGTTTGTCTTCAGTGGTGTTGAACAATCTTACAACAGATGACAGGATAACTCGGCCAATCTAAATTCAAATTTTTGGGATTGTGCATCATTTTCTGCTCATTACTATTGATGTGGAAAGATTCTGGAAGATTTTTTTTTTTTAAGACAGAAGATTCTTTTCTTTTCTTTTTTGTTATATATAGTCTTTGTTGTGTTCCATTTACCTTCATCAGTGTATGATTGGAGTTTTACCGATTTTATTCCCCCCCATAATTTTTAGTATTACTTCGATGTCCTTGAAGTTTTCAGTTTTTTCTGAAGTTTATTCACTGTGAATTTGTTTTATTTCAGCCAAAGAAGCTGTCTAGGGAAGGAAAGGTTAAAAAAGCTGTTTTTAGTTGAATTGTAGTATTCCTGGTGGGAAATTAATTGTTAGCATTTAACTCGTCCAGACTTTCCGGAGCAGCTGGCAGCCTCAGTATAGAACCCAGGGACCAATTCCAGGTCGAGCGCTTTGGTCAAGGGTAATGGCTTATGTTAACCTAACAGGTCCCTGGGAAGGAGGGAAGGACCCGGGCTTGTTTTTGATTCCACAGCAGGACTTTGTTTTGTTTTTTTTTGGAGGCAGCAGCCGTAACCGTAGTTTAACAGAGGCGTTTAGTTATGACTGTTCTGACTGATACAAATATAAAATGACATTTGGTGTTCATAATCAGTTTCACAGGCGGAGAGAAAAGCAATTTGGAGTGAAGATCAGATCCTTGACCTGATTGAAAACCACAAGAGCGTGAGTCGCACGTTCTTCCTGCTCTGCCACCAGCGCTCCCCTCTATTACAAGCTCCAACACACACACACCTGTGATACCTTCCCCAGAGAGCTGCAGCCAAATACACAATTATTCTGGAATATTCACCACGCCGTGTGCCCATCAGATGGGCAAAAAGCATCAATTATTGCAGACAAACACAAACAGAAAAACACGAGAGAGGCAGTCAAGGGATTGTAATTTCCAACATGTTTGTTAATAGTTTGGGTTCGTCTGCTTTATATTCGGGACCCAAGAAGCTAAAGTTCCGTCTGCTCTTTTGTTGTTGCGGTTCTTTATTACGTTTCCTTGACGCGTTGGGTTTTTTTCCAAGCCAGCGCACTATTTCAAGATGAGCCCGATCGCACGCAAATCATATTCATAACCATGGTAGGATACAACCACTTGAGTAGTACGAGCTTTGTGAAGAATATTTGACTGTCGTTGCATGAAAAGAGATTTCCTGTGGTGGAACCTCACAATCGTGTCGATTAAAGTAAAAAAAAAAAAAATCTTTACAATTTGATCCGCAGGATAATAGAAGAGGAGACAGATTTGAATCTGAGACCATTCTGAGCCTTTAGGTCTCAATTACTATGTTTCAAATTATTTGTGACCAACAATTTTTGATCAAAAACCAAATCAGTGTTCAGACTTTTATTTGTTATAAGATACCTAATCTGACTTGAATCTAAGGTGTGTCTCTTCCTCTGGAATTTAGCTTATTCATTGCCCAAAACTAGTTGTAATTCCAATAAAGCACAGGAGGCTCCATTTTCTTTGTCTATACTACAACACGTAAATGGAGTTTTTAAATCCATTAACTCTGGAAAGCATCCCTGAAATCTCTGTTTTTGGTGTAAATATCCATGTTTTTTTTAAGTTTATCCACTTGAGTGATGATGTAGCCTTACTTTGCTTCATATAATTAATCCTCCTTCTACCAATGTAAAGAATCAGGTAAAATAAACAATTGCTGCTTTTGTGCACGGTGTTGTGTGTTTCAAAGATCTTGTGTTTTAGTGCAGTGTGTGCTGTGTTTCTAGGCCTCAGATTGAAGCATCAAATGATGGGCTTTAGGCGGAGCGCAGGCTGAGGTGGTGTACTGTAACTGTTGTCCTCCAATACATCTTTGATGAGACATCCATGTTTCATGCAGTCTTACTCTGTCTCATGTTAAACACCAGTTTATCCTCAGGCTAGGGAAGCTATTTGAAGCTGAGAAAAACAGGAAGTTGCGTTGGATGTTGGGAAACGTGTCACTTACAATAAAAAAAAAAAAAAGAAAAAAGGAAAAGAGGGAAGGTGGGCTGGCATGGAGAATATAACAAATGAAGAGGTATCAGCCTCGGAGGAGGAGCAGCGGAGCAGTGGAGCTGGATTTGTATTGGGGCTTATTTGTACAGTGAACATCTGCCTACGTCCATATGTCCTACATCCAGTCCTTGGCAGGTATAAGGCTCCGTTATTTACATGTTTCGCTCTCCTTGTTGTCTCAGAACAGTCAGTATGTTTACACGTGTCCGAAATTCTGATTGTACTGTGATTATGGCAATAATTGTTGTGTTGTGTACATTTTATATACGACTTATTTTAAACACGCACAGAATCCAGACGAGAACTTTAAGGAAGAGTAAAACTAAATTTGTTTTAGCATAATAACTTAGAAATGATCGTATTTTGCAGCTGTTTTTGTGATGTGGTGGTGTTCTTCTACTGTTTGCCTTGATGTGGCAGTTAGTTATCGATGAATGTCCAGTGTTTCAGGGGTTAATCCACATCACACGGTCAGAGAAATGCAGCTGGCACATTATGTTCAGTGTTTGCTCTGTCACGTTTTGGACATCTTTGGAAGTCTGTATAGGTTGAAATACAGAATGAATGAAACATACAAACACTTCTACTCATGGCCCAACGTTGGTAATTAGTCCTTTTTGTGTTTCACAGCTGCAGTTAGACTGAGGTTAGTGTTTAACCATCTGTGTGCATCAGCATTGCTCGCAAGAAAAGTGACACAGATGGTGTTGGCAACACACATGCACCTTCTGCTCTTATCAAACAAAGCGCCGGGATGACATGGACACAAAGGCTGACAGGCCTGAAACACATTTCTGTTCCAGGAGAGGATGAAAAAGAGACAATTTTCACTGAATGGAGCAAAAGTTCTACGAGATCTTGGGAATCATTTCTTGCATATTTTCACAGAGCCAAACGCCCACACACTTGACCTTCAACCTCTGCCGTCGTCCTCTATACCTCGTAGCCTTGTATACTTTATAATTTTATTTGCCATGTCCTTTTAACGTAGGATTGTTTGCTTTTCCCATGTTGTAACTATTTAACAGCATAACAAAACTATTCTGGGGAGAACACCGAGTACCAACTTGACGACTGCAAACCCTTACCATTAGATTTGATGTCGTTTTGTACACTGTTGTCTCAACCTTTGCTAATCTTTTCCGGTGATAGCGTCATTAAGCGTCAATGATGACATTGGTAAATACTCTGTCCATTTACAAGCACACTTAGAAAATGCAAGTCATTACCCTAAGTGCTTCATAGGAAATCATTCTAATTTCCCTTTGACGTTGTCCTCCTCTACATTCTTCAGTGCAGACAGCCTTTGGAATGTGGAAGCCATGAAAAACAAGTCTGAAGTAGCTCAAAGATCGAGAGGTTCTTACAGTTTCTTTCAGATTCAGAATATCCAGTCAAACAAATGCACTGTACGCGCTCATAAGAGTTCTTCACGTATTACTAAAGCATCAGAAGGAAAGATGTTTGTGTCTTCTGGATTCGTCCAAGGAGTCTCTAAAGTCAGTCAGACTTGTCAGATACAGGAAGAGTCTCTTCAGTGTGAGTTTCTTAATAGAACATCTGTAATTCCTGCCATGAATTTGAGATTATAAAAGGTGGCCTGAGATTTAGGGAGTAACGGTGGTCGCCTAGTAATCGAAGGGTTGCGGGTTCGATTCCCCGCTCCTCCGTGTCAAAGAGCAAGACCCTAACCCTAAAATTGCTCCTGGCAAGCAAGTGGGCCTTGCTCGGTGACCTCGGCTGTCGGTGTGTATGAATGCATGAATATGAGGTAAAACACTGTAAAGCGCTTTATGTGGTCCCAGACTAGAAAAGCGCTATAGAAATGCAGTTCATTTATAATTGTTGCCTTGGCATTCGTGAAATATTTTCTAAAAACGATTGCCTCGCGATCCCAAGAAACCCTCTTCGTAGACGATATACACTCACGTCCTGTCTTTATTTTACGTAGCATGACATGAATCTACTTCACTTTGCCTGAGGCGCTGAATAAAGAGAAACATGACGCGCTAATCAATATATTTCTACTCCTCTGCCATTGCTAAAGGATGATAATTCCAGAAATGATGGATGCTATGGCTGCAATATCTAACCATCTCAACTAGATTATCTTATTATCTCGGGAGAACAAGAACAAAAGATATAACGATATTGCACGTTCTCCCTCGGCTTTTGGAAAAATGAGATTTGTATGAAAATGTTGTATCCAGTTGTTTATTTGCTCTCTGTGCCGTCACTGTGAATGTATAGGACTGTACTCGTTTGGTGTAAGTACTAGAAATATATATGTAAAGAGTATCATCTGCGTACGCTCTGGTATCACCTGAGCTAAGTGAGTTCATCGCACTCAATGTTCCCCTCAAATCCAGCATCACCGGGATGTTTGAAGAGACTTTTACTGCATTCAGTACTGTCCCCCCACCCCCCAGAGGGTAGGGGTTACGACCCTGATGGCTCTGTCACCAAAAGTTTGCAGTTTGGAAAGTGAGATAGAGAGCAGACCTGTGTTTGAGGACCGCAGCTTCCAGGACGGGGTCTAGGGGTGAAGAAGATCAGACAGGTGCTGCTGGGCAAGGGCATGGAGGGATTTAAAGGTGAGATGGAGGATTTTGTATGTGATACGGACTTGATGTGGAGCCAGTGAAGATGGATAAGGCTTGGTGTGGGTGATAACCCTGGCAGGTGAGTTTTGAATGTAGCCGGTTTCCTGGCTACCACAAACAGGATTCCATTGCAATAGTCCAGACAGGAGGAAATGAATGCATGGATGAGGGTTTCGGCCACAGAATCGGAGAGAGACGGCCGGAGTGTGGAAATGTTTTCAGATGGTAGAAAGTGAATTTGGTGATGGTTTTGAAAAGTGACTAGAATGAGAGATTCGAGTCGCTGTGAACTACTGAGGAAGGAGCAGATGGAGGAGCCGTCCATGTCTAGGATGAGATCTCCAACCTTCTGGGGCAGAGTGTGGTCTCAAGAAAAGAGAGTGTGGGAGGAATTGTGGATGGGAAAAAGAACAAGGCTGAAGGGTGGGAAAAGGGGAAAAAATAGAATGTTTGACGTGAGGAAAGTCTAAGCTCGTCAAGAGCAGGGAAGAGGTGGTGGATGGAAGAATTTGAGGCATCAGGTGAAGATGAAAATGAAGAATAATTCAAGAGCCTCCTGAAGCGGAGGAAGAGAAGGTGAAATTGACAGACTTGGCAGGAATGAGGCAGACGACAAGAGCTTCAGACTGAATAGGACTGAAGGAGTCATCAGTGAAGGTCAAGAGGCGCCTCTCTCCACTTGTTTCTCCACAGCCAGAGACTCTCCAACTATTAACAAAAAATGATGTCTCTAAACCACAGGACTCAAACTTCTGACAAGTCTTAAAAGTGAAGCAGTTTCTTAAAAGCCATTTTCTAAAATGTCAGTGCTACAGCCAACTCCAGAACTCTGTGTGTGTGTGTGAGAGAGAGAGAGAGAGAGAGAGAGAGAGAGAGAGAGATAGCAAGAGACTTTGTTTGGATAAAATGAAGAGGAAAAACTGCAGTTACTTTGATTTTTCTTGTTTTTGACGTGGAATATGAACCAGTTCATAGAAGTGTTTTGCCTAGAGATACAGTGGCTGAGTTGCGAGAAAACAAAGTTTTCTTCAGATTAGAGAGCAGTTATGAGAAGGTTGTTTGTATTCAGAATGCCACTCTGCAGACTTTTGGATGTTGCAGCCAAAATAATGAATCATATTCACTTGGTCCCAGGGTTGCTCGGTTTTGTAATTGGAAACTTTGGGGATTTTCAGTGTTCATCAGTTGGATGTGGGTGATTTGTTATTGGCCTCCACAACGCAGAGATAATAAAAGATTAAGATTTGTTATGTTTAAGTCTTTTTTTTCTGCTGAGGCCATTCCAGATCAGGGCCTATCTAAAGTAGCCTTACCGAGGATGGAACCTGTGTAATATTGAAAGTTGCTGTAGAACTCTGTAACTTTGTTGAAGCAATGCTACTGGCTTTGATAAGGACGTGTCACATTTGAAGGCAAGGCAAGTTCATTACTAAGGAACCATTCAGACATAAAAGTAATTCAAAGATCTTTACAAAGGTAGAACGGCATTAAAATAAGAATTTAAAAGAGGAGAAGAAAGGAAGCGTAAGAGTCAAACTTTTTTTCCAGGACTCAACACTGAAGTATCTTAGAGATGTGTTTAAGGATCTTGGGTGCATTTACTTGTATTCCTGAATAATTTCGTGATTGAGGAAAATGGAAGGATTCACTGTTGCCTCATTGGACGAGGCTTCTTTCTAGGTCGTGAACATGAGTTTGAACCGTGAGGACTTTGTTGGATCTGAACCCAAAAAAAGCGGTTCACCGGGTAGCATCTTGGTTCCACAGACAACAGAACTGGTTCCAAAGCCAAAAGCGGTGATCATTGTAAATGGACTGCATTTCTATAGCGCTTTTATCCAAAGCGCTCTACAGTGTTTTTGCCTCACATTCACCCATTCACACACACACACCGACAGCCAAGGTAACCATGCAAGGCCCAGGGACCTTCGACACGCAGGAGCCGGAGATTGAACTGGTTGACCCTTTGATCACTAGGTGATCGCCCTACCACCTAAGCCACGCGGCCAACGTTATACATATGATGAGTGTCATGATGAGCTAAGGGACTGACAAAGTCTGTATTTCGTTTTAAATAGTATTCAATAGGCCTTCTTGTTATATTCACAAAATTACAGATTTGACAAGTTGGGATCGAGTTGTACTTACTATCATCCGTTAAAAAGGCCAAAATCCACATGTTGGAGAATTGGACTCCACTGCTGCCGATGATAATTGCAGAAAAAAAAAAGGTTTTGTTGAATAAATCATTACATATCTCAGCAGTATCTCATTTTCTTTTCATGAAAATTCAATTTGACACTCTCGGTGGCTTACATATTTAATTACTCTCAAACTCGGGTGTTGCAATACGTGGACTCTTGTCTGGATAATCAACGGGTTGTAATTGGGAAAAAGAGAGCGCGGGTGCAAAAGGAGGGTAATGGAAGAGAGTGAATGGCTGGACAGTGTATTTAAGAGAGGGAAACGGAGGACAAGAGAGCGATAATAGAGAGAGCAGCTTTGCTAGCGCCAGATAAGGACGACTGTGGCTGTTAACGTTTTACTGATTAATTCAACATCCAAATTATACTAGAATTCTCTCTCTCTCTCTCTCTCTCTCTCTCTCGCCCCATCGTAGGAACTATGTGTGTGTAGCTCAGTGTGGGGCAGCTTTGCCTGTATACAATGTGTGCGAATGTGTAATTGGTGCCACCTATGCGCGGTTTTCCCATCAGCTTCAATCTAAACGGCCACGTGTGCGTGCATGCGTGTGTTTAGCATGTCTTTGAACATGTGCTGCATGTTCACAGGATGAAATTATCCGTCTTTACCAGTGTGCGTGGGGGGGCTCTCTCGTCACCGCATCTGCGCCGTCTGAGTTTGTGTGTGGCGCGGCCACAGACGGAAAGCAGCCCCCCTCTATGCGTTCACGTGTTTCTGAAGGAGTCTGCGTGTGGTGCGGTCGGAAGGCTGAACAGATCCTCGGTTCACATGGAAACAAATGACAGGATCTGGTTAAGTGGGCCTATCTGTAAAAAAAAAAAAAAAAGATGAAAGAACCCAGGCAGTAAAAACACACGTAGGAATCAACACTCGGGCCTCGCGAGACCTCCCACTGGGAATCCACTGCAGCATCAGAAGGTCAGTTGATGGACAGCGGTTTTTCCTCTGCATCTCCACAACAGTAATGAGGCGACATGGATAGAAAATATAAAAGAGGACAACAGAAAACAAAGCTGAGTCTGGCATCAAACCATTAAAGCTTGAGCTAACAACAAACTTATCCGTGATATAAATACAATAAAATACACTTTTGTCCAAAGTGTGTTACACCCATTTACACTCTCTGTGTAGAGTGGAAAAGATGGCTAAAGGCTACGTCCACACTGAGCCGGATCGGTTTAAAAACCTTATGAAGCTTTTTGTTTCACCCTTTTATCCACGAAAGCATCCATGAGGTTGTGCTTTGGATTATCTGTGTAGTATCTTTAAAGACTCCTGCATAATTTAATGTTCTTAATAAGATGGTGTTTGGAGTGATTTTCTGTATAATCAATGTTGGCGAATAAGAGTAGGTGCACAGTATGTTTCTATCATTTAATCTAGTGATAAAATGACAGTTAGCAACAATCTGGGTTTCCCGTGTGGCCGCCTATGAAAAATAAATTACCCACCCCTGGTCTACACGTGACAGGACTAAGATGTGAACCATTCTCTTTAATTTAATGTAGTCCTCATCATGGCAGCTGTAGCATAATACACACCCAGTCCTGAAGTCATCATGGTTCCTATTTCACCCCCTTCTATTTTTTTTTTCTCTTCCACTTTTAATAAAACTTTCAAAACTTTATCTATAGCTTTGTTACATCATTGTCAATAAGATGCAGCTGTATACAATTCTCTCTAGACTGCAGCACGTCCACAGTAAGTCGGATTCATTTTAAGAAGCGGTTTTATTTTCAACGTGTTTTCCGTCCACACTCGTGTTCCGTGCGTGGCCAAGTGGTAAAAACGCTTCTGTTTCTTTAATCAGCATGCGGACTAAACCCGAGGCAGGAAGTGAACAGGTGCACGTCATTTCAGGCACTGGTTCATCCAGGTTGAATCTAAAATCTCTGTTCCATGTAGGGTTTTATTGCCCAGTTGCCCTCAGGTTGTGCTGCTGGGCTGGCATGACAATCAAATGTCAAAGTTTTTGAATCTCTCCACAAAGCGAAAAAGCAGAGCTTCAGAGCTTAGATACATCTATTCTGGAGAGCATTTGTAAACCTCAAGAGTTTCAGAAACACAGCATTGTAGTGTGCATCCTCTTATGTCAGCACCCATGGCAAACTCATTTCTTGGCAGGTATTCCTAGATGTGAAACTTTCAGTTCTTAGTGTTGGGGAAGTTGTGGTTTCCCCCCTTCTTAGTTCCACTCCTGAAGGCCTGGAACAAAAAAAGGCTGATTGAGTCACGGATTCTACACCCTAAGCAAAAGTAAAGCCACGTATTGATTTTGACCCACTATACAATGAGTGGGTTTTCCCTTCACACTGTCCAGGCACTTTTTGACACGACACAAATACATACAAAACTAAATCTAAATACGGTGAATGGATAAATACATAAATGGTGAATACATAAACTGAACGCAGACGTTTTTTCGTTTGTTTGGTTTTGTTGTTGGATACCATGTATTAACGACATTGGACATTGCGTGTGAAAGTGTGCACACTTTCACGGTAATATATATTTAATGTAATTGCATGTAATTAGACGGAAGACAGAGGGAGACTGGCTAATTACTGCTGCACCAGACGAAAGGGAATCCATATAATAAACCAATCAGATTGTAGATTATATTAAGCAAGTTCCAGCAAGGTATAGACGCGTTGAACTGATCGAATTTTTCAGGCATCAAATCTTCGTTATAATCTGCCTTGTTAGTGCGCCAAACTGCCACGTGTAACTGCTCGAAGAGGCAACCGCTGTTTCCCCCCGACTGTACGGGCTATTTTGGTATCCTTAATTTTCTCTGTGGGGTTTTAGTCAAGTCAACAGGGGCCAAGCTGTCGGGGCCCGCTGTGTGTGCGTGCGTGCGTGCGTGCTTGTTTGTTTGTGTGCGTGCTTGTTTGTGTGGTTTCACCGCGGTCCTCTCTGAGCCCAGAGACTTTTCGAGCGTTGTAAATGTAACGGTAGCGTCTGATTCGGCTCGCGTGGCTTTTCTCTGACACCGATGTCACATGACCTTGAATGGGGATTTTCCTTTTAATTTTATGGTCTTATAAACATTTTTCCTTTGTGCTTCTCCACACCCCGACTCTCATCTCCCTCTGAGTTCAGCACTGCCTTACGATGTTATTTCATTTTGTGCAGTATTTATTTGCAGCGCCGTTATCGGGTCAGTTTTGTGCTCGTTGCCTCTTCATCTCGCAGGAAACCGTAAATTGGTCCATTTCTGTTTAGTCTTATTTGAATTTCTTGCAAACGTTTTCCAGCATTTCAGATATTAAATATATTTGGGGGCGGAAATCTGTACGAAATAATCCCCCAACACGTCCAAAATAAGAGAATTGTTAAATGGAATTGAAAATATCATATCTTAAAAAAAGTACTGGATTACTATATTGGATTATACTTTAATTTCAATAATAGGGTCACTTATAATTTTAATAATTTTCGTAATTTTTTAAAACTTTTTCGAGATAAGTCTCTTCTAGATTCGATTATTAATATGTTACTAATTCAAACATAACTGAACTGTTTGCCTTAAAGATCAAGAGTGCTTCAGGGGTTAAAAAGAAAAAAATAAATCCCTTAAATTGCTGCCTGCCCCAAGCACATAGTTTAGTCTGCTAGCTATTGATCTGGATCTGGATCTGGACTAAATTGCCCTCATCTGTGACGTGTATCATCAGAGAAATACCGCACAAATGATATGTGCATGTGTAATGGCAAGAAATTGTCAGACCCAAAAATTCCAGAATCTTCCGGCGGTTTTACATCCGCAACCAGCGCCGTGCCCCGTCTTGCACCGAGTTTCATCAATGTCGGTTGTTACCGTTTTAGCGACGAACAAAAGAAATCAACAAACTGTAATCCAGCAGATGTGGGTCGAAACATGACATCCTTTGCCAGGCTAATACAATAAATCTGCGAGTGAGGCGTCAACATAGGATTAGCTGCATTTAAAGGGAGGATCTTCCACTCCAAATCGGGATCAGCCGGGATTATCCATATTCTTGTAGGGCAGCCCGAGAGTGGCGCCGGAGCCGTCCGGGGTTAAGGTGTGTTATTCAAGGACACCTTCGTGGTACGAGCTCGGTAAGCCCTGAGGTATTTCCTCCCTTGAACAGATTTGATCAACGTGGTGACTTCGCCGTGGTACTGTACAATTGGGAAGGCGTGGACACCTGCTTCAATACTCCAGTCCGGTGATCTCGACGATACGGTGACACACACGGAGCGCCGGGGCGAGATTGGAACCGAAGGGATTCAGCCCAAAGTCAGCGGTGTCAGATTTAATCATCATCAATCACCGAAGACCGAACATCGTCCAACGACGCCGCCCGCCCTCCGCCGTCAGAATGCGAATGCGGCTTCTGTGAAGGGGGCTTTTACGGAGCTTGACCTTGTGGACCGGAGGGAAGAGAGGCTCGGGGAGGAGACAAGATAATAACAGTTAGTTTGTTCTGCTGCTCTTGAGTTGGTAATTATTCTGACAAGGAGAAA
>OMNV01016505.1:0-14682 GCA_900303265.1 Brotula barbata | reverse complement strand
GGGGGGGGATGACATCATTTCACGTCTTCGAGTAAAATTTGACCGGCTGATTAATTCTTTTAATAACTCAAATGAAACGGTGAAAACGGAGGAAAAAAAAACAGCACCAAAACAGCCTTTCAGCTCCGAAGCCTAACGCCCAAAATAAGCTGTTTTCAGTATATTAGCAATTTGTCATTCTGGCAGCGTTTCTCACCTCGATAAAAACAATAAAAAAATCTAATCTTATTAAGATAGACTTTTTTTGCAGTGTACCTTATGCTTCCAGGGAACTGAGAGTTGGCAGGCGCTCAGTAGTTTTTTGGCAACGCCGGACCCCACAGCCGCTTGATTTGAATCATGTGACACCGGAGAGGCATGGTTATATTTACCGAGCGATCAGAGCTCTGACTCAGAACCAGTGTGATTTACTGTTGAGCGGCGATGAGAGGTTCGCCTCTTCTTCTTGTGTTGATGTCAGATGTGTCACTGCTGACTGGGCGCTAGAAGTTCACTCAGTTTGCCGATCACAACGAATCGACCCATCCAGCAATAGAACAAACAAAACAACAACAACAACAACAACGACAGCAACAAGCGGCGGGGTCCACCTTTACACACACCGGAGTGACGCGCGTCTTTCTGTTCTCCCCTCTTGTGCAGACTATGCGGAACTGCAATCTGTTTTTCCTGCCTCCGAGTTGGGCAAGCACAATCTGGTTTTAATCATAAAAACCCTTGGCCGTGAGCCAAAATGGTGCGAGGCGAGCTCGTGTTATATTTGTGACCTCCTTATAAACACACGCAGCACTGCACGGTGCAGCACATTATACTGCAGAGACGGAGAGAGAGAGAGAGAGGGAGAGAGAGAGAGAGAGACACTCACGAGGTTGCAGCTCCTGGTCAAGGATTTCAGAGAAGACCAGGTTGACTGCGCACGTGTCGCCGCGTCTTAATGCAGCGCCCTCCAGTCGTTTACACGAGCCGTCATGGCGCTCGAGTCTTCCAAAGGCACAATGCTGACGTTTTTAGGGGGTGGAATCATCTGAATTAGTCAGACAGCAAAGGTTCAACAATAACATGGTGATCAGAATTTTGCTAAGCAACCAGATCTATCTCTCTCTCTCACACACACACACACACACACACATATATATACAAAGTACAACTGATTAAGAGAAAAAAAAACATGTTTTACAATCCTTCTCGAGCAAGGCCAACTTATTCACAAGGACACCCTCCGCACGCCTGCACACGCACACGCGACACATGCCCCCGCGTTCAATGCCGTGCAATGAGGAATGGATGACATCACGGGCAGAGCCTTGAGACCAAAGCAGCGACCGGGTGAATCATGTGAATGTAACCGCATTTTTCTCTTCAGCAGGAGCTGATGCCACTGAGACGAGCCGTCACCGGTGGAGCCGGAGCTCGGCCTGAAGGTGGAGATATTTCAAGGGGAAAATTCCCCCGAGAGTCAAGCTGCTACAAGCAAAAGGATGCGCTCGGAGGGCAGCCGTCAAAGCTGCCTGACGGTTTCTATGTTTTGGTGTTACTGGTGGCAAACAGTAAAGACGGAGCAACCGACAACCATCAAAACTAACACAAAGCTATCTTTTTTTTTTACCAGTGTTAATTTATTATTGTTATTTTTATATTTGTAATGAGAGAAGAATATTTTCAGGCAGCTGACACCAGACTGGATACTACCTAACCTAATGTATGCTAGCGTTTTTTTTAGGAAAATAATATGATTTATTATTAAGATTTGTGGATAAACTCATGTACAGGATTTTTTGTTTGTTTGTTTGTTTTTGAATAAAAGGTCAGCGTGCTTTACTTTGGGCTACAGCCACGGTTGTTATGTTTTAAGAATAACCAGCGAAGGGGCAGAGAGGAGGACGAAGAGGAGCTCAAGCGATTCTCCCGCTATCTTCTCGGTCTGACATCTCACTTATCCAAGTCAAGTGATGTTGCTTTGACCATTGAATGTCTGACATTTGAATATGAAATTAAAGAAATGATACCAGCATCACGTGGCCTCTGAAAGTAGGACTGGATGGGGAGTGTTGTGAGAATAGTTCCCAGGCTGATCTGGAGGTGGCAGTGTGTGATCTCTCGTGGCTTCAGTCGGTCAGGGTGCTGCTGTATCCTGGGCAGGACCGACCGGCATCTGCGCCTCTGTTTGTTTAAATCTTGTCTGAGACTTTCAGCGCTCGGCTCCCACGAGCTCCTGCTGCTATCAGAACTTATCACCCTTTCGTCTCTCTTCTCTCTTCACTGGCCTGGATTTGCAAACCGGTACGATTTGCAAATCCGCACCGCACAAATCTGCATTTGTCTCTGCCACACTCATTGATGACAAAACTATCGAGTGGCTGAGAGCTTAGTGGGAACAGATTTTCGAGAGTCAGCACACGAGTTAGGAATTTGTTTGGAATTGATCTTTTGAGGATGTAACGGAGATTGTGTCTGTAGATAACATTGGCCCAGTGGAGCTTGGTTTTTTTTTTCTCCCTTTCTGCCAAGCGGCTATTGGCAAATTGAAACGGAGAGCAGAGTAAAATCCATCAAAATCCCCCTGCAATTGAGGCGTCATCCTGTTTAGGCCCTGTCTACTTTCTAGTGAGCTCAATCATGTACTGATTTAGCTGTAAAATAAATGTTACCAAATGCTGTACAAGACAGGGAGACTTTTTACGTAACCTGTACTTATCGCCATAAACACCCTCTGCACGCTCTAGTAACCAGTATACCCTACTAACACACTCTTACAATCGTAGTAAGTCCCTTTACCACCCCAATAACCCCCTCTTGTAACCATAGCAACAACGTCTTACCGATGTAGTACCCCCCTCATATCTCTAAGCCCCCTCTAACCACCCAAAGAACCCTCTCTTGCCACTTTAGTAACCCCCTCTTACCAACCTAGTAACCTCATTTTACCATACTAGTAACCACGTCTGTCCACCCTAGCAACACCATCTTACCACCCTAGTATCCCCCTCTTACCTACTCTAGTAGTATGGCGAGTCCTTATTGCAGTATTTTTTCGGTCTCAAAGGTTTTCAGATTGAAATGTTTTTATTTACATCAGGATGTGATGAGGATTTCAACAAAGTTTACATATGAGTGTCTTTAAAAAGTGACACTGTGGATCTTTAGGAGGAAACAGAAGTGGAGAGCACAACGGAGGAGCATCAGCAACAGAGACAACAACCACTATGTGTTTGATCCCACCGAGAAACATGCAGATGAAGGGAGCGCGTTGGCTTCCCCAGGCCCAAACAAAGCAAACACGGCGATGGGAAACGGTCGCCGTCTCCAGTCTAAATTGGTTGACACAGCGTTCAGATTAAACACGCAGATTTGGGCGAGTGGGATGGAGCCAAAAATGACTTTGGTGCTTCCAACCTGCCAAAACATCCATCCTGCCCATCAAAATGTTCCTCTCAAATTATGTCCTGTTCACAAATATCTCCACGTGTACTCGCAAATCTTGGACGTGCAGACTGATTCTTGGCTAAACTCTTCTCGGGTTGGTAGATTGGACACAAACAAACTTCTATTTGTACTCTTTTTTTCTGTCTATTTGCATCTCTGGCACCAAACTGACAGATGGCTGAAGATACATGGTGTCTGACTCCCGACCATCCTGCCCACTTTGTCATCCGCTGTCTGTGTCTGCAGGCTCGAGCGGTTAGAGTAATTGCATTATGAAGATGAACGCGAGGTTACGCCGCGAGTACTTGATAACGCACTGTCGGTCATGAGCCAGCGGCCATCATTACTTGTCAAGGCCGCCATCAAAACGAAGCGTGCCGTAGGCCACGAAGGCACTCAAACTTATCAGAATTTGATAATAGACCCAATTTGTCATGATCGCAGCCATGAGTCATGTCTGCTGATTTCTGCGATCAAAGACATAAATATTTGTCATGGCTTAGTCACGAACCGTGGGCGTCGCCGTCATGTTCCAGATACAACATCAGCTGTTTGTTATTCACCGCAGAGGTCTGTTATGGCACAGGCAGGGCTCTCTTTCAACTATTTTTCCGGGGTTAAAAATCGAACTCTTTAAACAAACATCTTTCACGATAAGACGCTGCAAGAATCATAAACTAACCATCAATCCTCAAAGTGGTCACTTGAGCCTCCGCAGGCCCGGAGCGCCGATAATGTCTGAGGCGTTTAGAGCCTGACGGGCACCGGGAAAGGCCGTGTTGTCCCACCGCGCTCCTCTGTGCAGACGCTCTCGTTTAATCTTGTCAAACGGGAGACACGGCGAGCCGGGCCGTCCGCCGATGTGCTGCCTCTGTAAACAGTGGAATGACTTTGGTATGTCAGACGGACATCCAGACCAAGAACAACACACACGCTCTCGGTAGTGCCATCTACGCCTCGTCTCCGCCGCCCCCAGAAATAATACTCTACGCGAGTAGGATGCTGTTAATAGCACAGCTGTGCGATGATTAACCGTGGAACTTTCTCTCCCGCTGTGTTTAGGTTCTGGACGAAAAACTACAACACACTGAACAACCGCAGTCTTTGTCTGTCAGAGGGCTGAACGACGCGACGTGCTAATAAATTCACCTCCATCATACGCACACGGGCCCACTCAGACAGAGGAGGTGGATGCCACTGGAAACTTTGACGCAACATACATTAGGGTAAACAGTCTGAGGGCATTTAACGTCCTCTGGATGGACTAATCTAAATAATGCGAGAAAAGATGGCAGAATCCCTTCAGTGATCGCAGATTGATTTGTTTAGACGCGTGCAAATATAACAAAATATCCACCGTTATCCATAAAAACTGATTTTTTGTTACTCACAGTTTGTAGCGTTTCCATCCACTTTCTATGTAAAAAAATCTGTATTCCAGATAAAAGATTTTCATTCATGATTTTCATTCATCAACTTTTCTGCACGGTTAAAAAGTTGTGTGCTTTTTCTCGTGGAGCAGCACCTGAATCAAGTCACCTCTTGATTACGTGACCCTGGTCAAACTGACTCCGCCCCCATTAGGTGGGAGGATTACCAAACAAAAGATGAACAAAAATGACTTTTACACTGCATTTAAGCTGTTTCATTTATACTTTTTACCCTCAAAATTCTTTTTTTTACTATAGACATAGATTTTATAGATATGCTGTATACAATTTTGTACAAATTTGCATCGGAATGCATCCTGACATTTTTCACATCTTTGGAAACTTTTACGTCTGCACTAGAATCTAAGAAAAAGCTCTGTGGGTTTCTGCAAAATATGAGCTGGTGTGGGCGGAGCCTGAGAGTTTTAGCTAAAAATGAGTGTGTGTTACACTGAAGATTAAAGCTGTGTGCTGATTGTAGAGTTCTGTGGGGAGTTTTTGCACCAAAAAAAGGAAAAAATGGAATATTCTGAAGGAAATGTCATAATATTTCAAACAAAAGTTTCTGATTTTGTGAGAATAAAGTACTAATTCATAGCGTATGATTCCTCTAGTGGCAAATGGTCTTATTTTTTGGCACAGCTGACGAGAAAAGCGGTCGATTTATTTACTAAATGAATATTTAATAACACCCTCATCGAGTCTTTTCAAAAGTTACAAATTGTTGCTTTAATATTTGATGTAATCAATGCCTGTCATCTGTCTTTAGTGTCTAAGATAAATAAATTCTCTGTTTTAATTAACACACAGTTTAATTTACATGCAAATTAGACCAAATTAGTGATCTTAAATATTCTAGTGTTAAGTTAATCACAATTCTTATTTGAGATCAGCATTTGAAGCAGGAGATAAGTGTCCCTCTAATCACAAAAGATGCACCACAATGAGGTAAGGCAAATTAATCGCTGATTATCAATTATAGTTTTGTGTGTTCTCCACTATTTCTCTTCAGAGCTCCAAGACAGAAAGGAATTTTTTTTTTTTTTTTTGATCTGTGTCTCATCACTTTTGTATTCCTTCCCAAAATAAACACAGAGAATCATTTGCAGTGTTATCCTGGCTGACTTTAACACAACCCAGACTGAATCGGAGAAAATTTAAGAGGACCAAGATGAAGCGCTCAAGGCGGAAGAACAGAAATTTGTTTGAGTTTTACGTCAAAATGCCACCCAAGTCACCGTACCACCCAGATGGAGACACAAACAGAATCCATCATCAGTCCCACTTGAACACAACCCCTCTGTTTTCGGTCTCGGGGCGCCGGGCGCAGCTTTGGCTCTCCGCCACGTTGTGTGTGGACCACATTGTCCGCCGGTTGTGTACGTGACCCCGGGTCAGGTACGACGGTGGCCCTGCACATGTGTCTGAACTCGCCACTATTCTTAATCTCAATGCGATGACTGAAGTCCTGAGGAATTTCTCTGCTCCGTGCCTAAACCGAGCTGTCAGGTCGCTCTTTGGACGGAGCACGTCCCGCTGTTGCGTCCCTCCGCTCTCACTCGGGCCCGCTTTGTTGAAACGTGACCTGCAAACACCAAATCCTGGCCTCGCTCACCTCTCCAAACACTGCCCACCTACGTGCAGATGCATCCGGAAAATGTCTCTCCTTGCCACGGTATTTTCAGCGTGTGAGGGTGAGGCAGGCCGCAGGCAGCTGGCAAAACACTGAGCCAGCATAACAACGGGCCGCCTCCCACCTCACCTGACCTACCTGCACGCTGACGTCCGGACGCACCGGGTGTACCGAAGACAGAGAAGCTTAGACTTCACTCGATGTAGCGACACCAAAACAGAGTCACTCCAGGTCCAAGTCTGGATTCAGATTTTTACATTAGTAGTACAAGTTTCTCAGGTATAAAAAGCATAAAAGTACTACTCTACTTTGCAGACTGCGAATTTGAGTACAAATATAAGACGATGAAGTAAATTAGCTCCTTTTCACCTTCGTCTACTTGTTTAACGGTTACGAGAGAAGCTCGATCCAGATGTGCGCAAAACTCCACAGCTGAGCAAACAGTCGTGGTCTTCTCTACAGCCTGACATGTTTAAAATGACACGTGGGCACAAAGAGGAGGCGACCAGCTGAGCCACAGTGTCCCCCCAAACACGGATCACAACAGGTTCAGGCACAGGAATTCGCTTTGATTACAGCGATTGCCTGGAAATACCGTCCTGGAATTCCAGACAGACTGGAATGGAGCTGGCTGAACAAGAGTAGGGGGGATTTTCCAGACATATTCAATAACAAAGACAATCTCCTCTGGCTGTGAAGCAGCTCGTTGGATTTAAACACGCGGCCTTTCAGCACGCATGCTGTCCGTAGCTTGGACGCCTTTCAGCTCGTTTTTTTTTTTTTTTTTTTTAACGATGACACTCGGTGAGAAAGTTTTGCTGAAGATAGAAACATCTTTGAATCAGGTGAAGCACACACTGACGGCATTCCACCCGGGTCGGGAGAGTTTCCAAAAATGTATGAAACAGCTTGAAAAGTTTGAAACAGTCTAGTGCTTGTCGCAAAAACAGATCTGTCCTCGCTGGAGTCGCTCTCAAGGTGCGTCGTGTCAATCGTGCCGCCCGCCCGTCATCCTAAACGAACCCGCCCAAATGGTGCAATGAATCTCGGGCCCTTTACAAGCAGCTGAGCCACTCTCCAAAGAGAAAGACAGAGAGAAAGAGAGAGAGGGAGAGGGCGAGAAAGGGCTCCATTCATTCTGCCCCTGGCTGTGTTTTAGCAGCTATGGCACAGCGGTTTAAGATCCTCCACGTTGTGTCTTCACAGAGATCTGTCAGCAAACATGCCGCCAGCTCGGGCCTGCAGGCTTGTTTGTCTCTGAGGCCACAGGCTCTCATGAGCAAAACCACAATCTGCCCGCATCACTCCGCAACTCCTGGTGAGAGGAAGGAAGGAGCACCGGTTCAGGCGGTGAATTGTTTAATGGCTCCTCGAGAGACGCGAAACTGTGAAAAGAATCTCTTTTCTATGGCACTTTAATGGCATTTTTCTAACAAATTTGAAGTTGTCGCAACAAGCCACAACCTGCGTGGAAAGTTGATATTCGGGGGTGTTTACAGCCAAAAGAAGAGAAAACAGCCTGTCTTCATTAAGGTTTTAATTAGTGAGTTTATTGTACTAAGTAGCATAAAATTATCATCAGTGTTTCATAAAATGTTGCACGTTCCAATTTTCCACGTTTCCATTCATTCTGTTTTCTACAAGCACACATTCACGTGAACACATCCAGCACATTTGGAATTTACTAAAAGGCAATCAAACTAAAAAAACTTGAAAAACGGAAACCAATATTCAAGGAGGAAAACCAACAGCATCCAAGGAAGAAACGTATCCTGCGGGAACAGCATTTCCTATTCGATACGACACATCTAAGACATCCACTATCATGCACATTTATAAGTCTGTGTGAACCCATTGTGTGTTTATTGCTGGTGAATGCGACACGAGACAGAATCACACCGGTATAACCGCGTTATCTGTCGGTCGGGGTGTTGATTTAGTGTTGTTTTACAGTACGTGGACAAGATTTCAGGCCCTGAAAGCAGAAAGATAAAGCAAATCATTCAATATAATCGATAAAATAATAGATTATTAGAGCACCAGACACATTTAGCCCCTCCAGTCTGGATTGATTGGGACTAAAACAGTGTATCCACGTTGGACACGGAGTGGTACGTACCTTGTTATCCGACAGTGGCGTGTTTGAACATATGTTCCCGTG
Organism: Brotula barbata; assembly: GCA_900303265.1. Classification (NCBI taxonomy): domain Eukaryota; kingdom Metazoa; phylum Chordata; class Actinopteri; order Ophidiiformes; family Ophidiidae; genus Brotula; species Brotula barbata. Next base: position 6,035 of record OMNV01016505.1, on the reverse strand, counting down.
TACGTGATGTCACATCTCACTACGTTATTGGTGAAGTCTGACTCCAGGACATGGAAATTGGGATTGACGGTAACCTGAAAAAACATACGTAAAGCGTTTCAGAAGCTCTCTGTGTGTGCGAAGAAGGAGAAAACTCCATAAATAGCCGATGTTGCGTGTAGGCTAAAGTCTTTACCTTGAGTATGTAGTTTCCTGGAGGGACGTCAGTGATGTCAATCCACTGACAGTCGATGTTGGCAGCGTAGACGTCATGGCATCCTGGACTCAGGCCCTGCACGTACCAAAACAAAGCCTCCACTTATTCGTTTAGCCGTCCAACGAGTGCCGTAAATGAGACAGATCTGACTTTTGGTTATATAAACGTTCTTGGAAAACACAGTCGAAAAAACACAAAGCCAAAATCACAGCAGCTATGACAGATGATAGACAGACAGAACAAACCCTCCCTTGTGCTCCGTTTGAGTTTTCTCACTGGCGTTAAGTCCAGTTTGAAATACAACCACTCACCCGAGGCCGAGAGGATCTGGAGGATTTAGAAGAATGTCCAAAAATAAGGAAGATTACCGCAAGAGCAATCAATAACTCTGTTGTAAATAATGTCTCACGTTCCCTGGTGGGACGAGGCGGACGAGCGGGTGGGACGCAGACGGAGGGAGTCGTTCAAATAATCTCCATAATTCCACCTAATCCACACTCTGACAGATCGCTTTAACCTTAACTTCTCGAACCTCTGCTTTCACCGCTCGTCTTGACATCATTTGACCTTCTTTTGGTTTTGCTTAATGGCAGCATTGACCTCTTGACCTCTGAGGTCCGCTGTGATGGTTTATGGTGCTAAAAGGTGTTACTGTACCTGTGTATGAGACGTACAGGCGTAGCGCCGCCTGAAGCCCGGTTCGCAGTCCGTGTCCTCCAGGCAGAAACTGGCCTTGTGTCCCTCGGCCACTTTGCGTCCAGTGTTGGTGTCCAGCAGGTCGTAGTTGCTGAAGGCGTCCATGCTGTGGTAATGCCTGAGCAGGACGAGAGAAGAGAATTCAGTAGAATAAAACAGACGTATGTGAACTTCTTCCATGTCTTAATTTGACAACAGACTCACTGATGACAGCTGTGCCAGTCCCACTGATATCTGGGCTTGATCGGAAGGAAGTCACTCGTGCCTTGGTTCTTGACCTTCTGGGGGAACCGCAGCAGGACCCTGAAGTCGATGTCTCTCACGGTGGGTCTGTACGCCGACCTTGGACAAATCAGGAGGAAATGGGCATCAGCTGTGTTTGAAAGAGGCCCTGGCGCGAGTTCTCGCAAAAGTAACCGAGCGAAAATGTTTTGTTCCATTGTACTGAATGCTTTTGAGAAAACCACCCCAGAACATTTATGTCTTGGCAGAACATCACGTCGGAGGATCATTGCTCCATAATAAAACAGTTATTAAAATTATCCGAACACGGTCCGCGTCCAAGGATATGCTGGAATAATCGAAAGATGTCCGTAAGCAGTCAGATGTTATGCTAGAACAGTTGAAATGACATCATCGGTAAAAACCAAGGAAGCACCTGCACGTATGTATATATGTGTGTGTGTTTGAGTGAGTGTGTGCATCACATGTGGCACTGAAGATTACCTTGCAAGGCAGTTCTCCTCTGCCGCACAGCGGAGCGCATACATCTGCATACGTTGGACATAAGCTCCCGCCTGGATGGCGTAGGGATCTGGCACGAGGTCTGGCAATCCTTGGGAACAAAAGAGAAGACGATCAAGGCACAATCGGCGTTTGTTATTTCTCAGAATAATTCACTACAATAGAAGAAATCCAATCTGCAAATACCGGAGGGGGATGATTGTGTCTTTTGGCATAATTCAAGATGCTTTGCATTCCTAAGAAGTCATCATGAGAGTCAAAGCCCAAATATGATTTTCTGTTTTGTCCTTCAGTCTGTGGAAACTCATATTAAAAAACACTCATTAAACCAAACATTAAATTATTACATAAAAGTGCATTTTGACTGAGAAGCTTTCATCCCTAAATAATCAGATTTGAAAAATAAAGTTCCAGTGCCACAGCGGGGAAAATGCTTCCTTAGGTACTGCATTTAAAATGTCCTTAAGGAAACGAATATCATCAGAACATTCATTCTTAGACCTTATTAGACCAAGGATTTTGTCAAATTCTTACCGTTTTGGAAGTATCTTGTCCCGTATCCCGTGCCAGGCGGACGCTGCGTGCGGCCCGCTGACCTTCCTCTGTTGGGATACAGGTTATAGAAAACCGAATTCCTGTGGTTTTTAAACGGGTTTCGAGGGTCGTCGTTAACCATACTGGCGTCGTTTATTGCATTCTCGCTCTGTGCAGCTGCTTCAGATTCCCTTTGAGACACAGCGGGATGATTTGAGATGGACTGATCCGTCTCCGCGGGTTGCCTGGAGACTGACATTGCCTCTGGCACCATGCGTAAAAGTTGGTGCTCTGCGCCATGCCCTGGTTGTGCAGCTCGGCGTTGCGCAGTAGCATCCCGGGTGAGAGCGTCTGCTGTCCTGGGTACTCCGCTTCTGGTGACAACTGGAACACTCCCAGCTGCTGAGGCGTTCGTGGTGTGGGTGTATTCGGCGTTAGAGCGCCGTGCGCCTTGGTAACTTGCAGCCACTGCTCGGTGAGTTGCATCAGGTTGTGCTCTGGCTCTTGACGCACGAACGTTTCCGGGCAGGTTCTGCCTGCCGTCGTTTCCTGGCTCCACTCTGTGAATTGTCTGGACGGAACTGACTCGTCCAGCCTCACCGTGCCCGGTTCCTGCATGCGTCGTTCCTCTTTGCGCTCCTGGAACGGAACTCCTGGTGCCATCCCATCTGCTGGTCAGGTAGACGCGCGACTGGCTTCTGGATCGGACCGGAGTCTGGTACTCTGACCCAGTGCTCAATAAACTGTAAACCTGCCCATTGTTCTCCCACTGAATCCGGTGCCTCCAAGGGCCGGTGTGGTGATGCTGCTGCCCAAACACAAGAGGAGCTAGCCCTTGGAAGAAGTAGAAAAGTAAAAGTGACCATTTTGCCATGGCAATAAAAACGCGAAAACACTAGAAAGTCACTGTTTATCCAGTTTGTGACATATATTACGCGCACAGATGTTCTGTGGAAAGTGGATGGAAAGCAAGCGCGCCGCTTCGGTTCTGAAGCAGCACAACATATCAGAGCTCAGCGCAGCTGGATAGAAGAGGAGGGCTGGATGTTTTTTTCTGCTCATTTATCGAATTCAGCCCAGTTACTGACGCAGACACAGAAACACCCGAGTTTCGACCGAGAACATTTAACCATTGCCTCCCCGTGCTAAATTCACTTACACAAGGGTGTTTGCTGAGCAAACTTTACGCACGGGTGTGAGCTGAAGTCATCTTCATTCTACCTTTCACCCTGGGTAGTTTCAGGGCCAGTGCGCTCTGATCTCCATCTGTAGTGAAGATTTATACTATATATTTAAGTAACATTAGAAATCCATGCACTTATTTTATTTTTGTTTAAATTTAAAGTGATTTTATTTTTTTCGCCACATCATCTGCAAGTACATAGTTTATTTATTTATGTAACCGTGACGTGTCATCAAAGGAACCATGGAGACTCCACCTAGAAATATTATAGAATAAATATTAGATGGCAGGTGGGTCTACTGTGCACAGTTGCTGGAGGAGCTGCAGTCAGGCTCCGTGGCCTCATGCTGACCACATGGCGGCAGGCTCCATCCAGTCACCAAACTACATGCAGACATTTTAACTCCCGGGACTCAAAAATCAATCACTCGTTCAAGTTTCCCTGAGTATCTGATTGTCTCAAGTGTTTGTGAACGATAGGCGAATTTAAAAACTGCAGCTTCACATTTTACTTCCATATATTCGCTGTACATAAATGCTGCACTGTGCGTAAAAGTTATGCGACGGTTTGGCGGAAGATAAAAGACCCAGAAGAACTGTGCTCAATAACAAAAGTGAGAGTACTGCAAATATCCCTTGTAGTCGTTCTATTTGGAGTAAAGTACAATTTATAATACAGTAGTTAGTTAGAGCTGTGACACACTATAAAGCCAGGAGACTTTCCAGTACTGTGAGATATGCAGCCTCGGTCTCATAAACGCGCCCGGTGTATTAAACTGCAGACCTCCCATGTTAATGTATTGTAATATAATCTCTTGCTAGACCTGCTGGATGATCATTACGATGCAGTTTTAGTTTTCGGTGGACAGTTATGCGCAACAGCTCCGCTTGTATAAGGAGGGATCTATAAAAAAAGTCACTCGTGTGTATTTCACGTTTTCGTGCGTAAAATGGCACAAGTTGTTTCCAAGTTGTTTTCCAAATATTTCAACCACGGTAATCATCAATAAAAGGTTGGAACGAGCAGGAGTCGAGGGGAAATCACCCTGGTATCACAATCCGAGTCACAAATTCACAAAATGCTCACACCGAACATAAGTCAGGCCGAGCTCAGCATGTGTCACCTCTCAGGAGGAACACTGGGCTGCGCGTTTCCTCAACCAAATAGGGGAACACACATGATGTGCCCGATGATTTCTCTATTCTTAGCCGCAGAAAGCGCCCCCCATTTCAGAGGCCAGTCCTCACGGGAACGCCCTGCGCCCTTGTCCAGACTTATAAGAGCCCGCAAATCTTCGGCACTGGTTTGGCACAAGACTTCCCGAGCAGGACATGTAGCGCACAAAATGTAGCCAGTAAGTATTGACGTTAAATTGAGTCTTTATTGTGTGTCTGACCTGAAAGTAAACAAATCACAACAAACGTTGCCACAAACGGTTGAACTAATGTTTGCTGTGACGTAAGAGTGCTTGGAAATAAAATGGTGACATGTATGACTTGGTGAATGTTTTATCATGGTACACATAAGAGGCGTTCCCACTGGAAACGGCCGACTAATTCTTTTACGCTTTGAATATATCTTATCCCATGAATCTAGGTATCCAGGGCTGCTCACAACTTTGCTTCTTGTGAGATAAAAGGAAGACGATGGTCTTAAAATGGTTTTTCCACAAGACACTTCCCCCTCAAGGAATATACCCGTTGTCTTCCCCTGAGGCCTCACACTTCCACTCTGAGGAGTTTACAACTAAATGATAGATCCAGAGGGTTTACTACACATGATGGGGAGACAATGCAGGTGAGATGCTGAATACTGAAAGAGTGTTTGAAACAAAGGATTTAACCAAATCCTTTATAAATGCCAGATTTATTTTGATTAAACACAAAATTGAATGAAACATGTAAAGAAGTATTCATTATTTCTCATTGTCTGTCAAGCCGTGGGACTCAGATCGTGAGATTTATGATGACATTTGTGCTCGACTTGGACTAACCTTTGCCAGAGACAGCCAGCCTCATCCTCCTCGTGTTTGAGCTTTGCTGATATTGCTTCACGTTTTATCCTCTATCCTGCGAGCGCCTCATAAGTGATGGATTAAAACGCTCGTAAAAGTTATTTTGACTGAGCCTTCGCTGAAACGATGGCAAATTATGCAGACAGCTGCGTGTGTAAATTAGTTTTACACATTTTGGCCTCCTCCTGGAGCTGTTCAGTCAATTACTTATCTTCATTACAACAATAAAAGAATAACAACTGGAGCTTCAGGGCTACAGGTTTGAAACTTCCTTTCAAACGGATGCTAGATGTGGAGGGCTGATACCACATATCAGCCTCCAAAACCAGTCAGGAATCAGCCGGGGCTTGGTGCTTGGTCCATGTTGTCAGTGTTTGATCATGCTTACATTGTGGATTTGCTGTTCAAGTTGGTGGCGTGAGCTCTGACACGATGCATCAGGATCCCGAAGTGGATCCTGATGCATCATGTCTTTAGTTTATGTGTCAAGGTTGAGTGCCAGTCAGCCAGTTAATCGTGTGGTCTTGGCAAAACCCAGCGCCAACCCGTTGATTAATCGAAAACCAACGTTTGAGTTCTCACATAGGCACTGTATGCAGGGCACGGTTAGCGTTCTAGAAATATCCCTGTCAGTCTGAGGCAGAGCCAAAATGTTCACATGCCTCAG
>OMNV01016504.1:0-15828 GCA_900303265.1 Brotula barbata | reverse complement strand
GATGAGTGGCAACTAATAAAACAAGAAAGAAGGCAAACCACGGCCAAGGCTGAACGTTTGCCATCATCCTTTACTAGGAACACAAACCCTGTCTTCGTCCTTAGGCTGAACCCTCCAGGAAGATTCTTCAAAATCTGTCCATAACAGAGAAACAAACAAACAAGCAAAAACAATAAAAACGACATCAGTGGTATCAAGATGATGGTTATTTATTTCATTCATCAACTAGAAACGATTGTCACATCTGTTCACAAATGCACAAGATGCTATTTTGATTTGGCTTTTTTGGTTTTTTAGTGATATGCACAAGTTAAAAAACAAACAAACAAACAAATAAAACAAATAGAAAAGATTAAAATATAAAACAATTTGTTGGTAAGGTCTTAATAAGAAGCCCAGAGGGCCTTATTCGTTATTCTGGGCCTCTACCTTGACATTATTAAAGTCACAAAGGAGCTTTACAACAAAGTGAAGTCAGAAAATGAAAAAATAAAATTATAAAAGCTATTAAATTACTTTTGCGGTGCGTTCTGTAAGCCTTGAAATTAGAAGTGAAATGAACCAAATGAGAAAGGATATTTCAGTATTTTGACTTTCTATGTCTAACAGAAAATTGTTAACTTTTAATGAGCAGATGAAGGAGGCAATAAAATTTGTGCTTGGACCAAAATCCAAAGGTAGTGAGTCTCTGCTGCCATCTAGTGGTAGGTCAATGTTAACACAGTCAAAGCAGTCTGAATGGTAGTCTATGGTCTATTTGCATCAAAATCTCATCAACAGTTCCTCAGCTGTTCATAATGTAACGTTTCATCCATTTGTCAATACTTTTATCCAGCTAACACCCACACACACACATTCAAACCAGCAACATAACCGTCTTGGCAGAGGTAAAATGATGTCAATGAGCTTTAGGCTAAACACAGACCTACCATGTTAGCAGAGTCATTTAGCGCTAGAATTGGAGCTTCAATTGGAGATTTTTGTCCAAAACACAGCCTGGTAATTCAGTAGTAGAATTTGTCTCCATGTCTGGCCTGACACAGAGCCAAACGTTTTCAGACAGTAACCCGACCGAACATAACCAGAAAACACTTGACATTCTTGATCTGATCCTTTTATGCAAAAATGATTTCACTTCCACTAGAATGGCGTTATAGATTAGCATCAACATCAACTTTTAGTCATCTTCATTTTAACCACATCTGTCCTGTCAGTGGAGTGAAGGCCTCAGTGATGTCCTCTCATAGTGAAAATCCTCTCTGTTCCATCTTCTTACCAAGACATGCTTGCTGAAGAAGTATTCTTTTTATTGTTTTGTTTGTTTGAGGCTTGCTGAATGAATAATTGGTAAAAGGAAACACTGTCTACTACTGGTGTCGGTTAATATTACACTTTGCTGCTGCTGCTGCTGCTGCTGCTGCTGCTGCTGCTGCTGCTGGGCATCAATCTGACCAGCTGAGCTAAATGCAAAGTTATATTCAGAGCCTGGCCCCCTTCCCTCTTTGTCATTCATAACTCTTCCCTCATCATCCCTCCTCGTCCTCACATCCATTCTCTGCAATAATTAATAATTGCATAATGAAGCTTTGACGGGCAATCGTAGCTCCCGGGCCTTTCCTGGTGGATAAACTGGTGTTTCACCGTAGGTTGAGGACCCTGCCGTTTCCTTTGTAAAATAAACCCGACAGCAGCTGGTTTCACGGCTTCCTCTCTCTCTGGGTGAAGGTGTGATGAGTGCAGTAAGCAGCTGCTGGAGGAGAAACAGTTTGTGTGCTGGTCATTGATAGCACACGGCTGAGGAGCGCTGATATATGGGGATTAAAGCGCAGAGCTGGACGTGTCCGTCCTGTGGGGAAGCATCATTTAAAAGTAATGAAGCATTAAATGTGAGCACACTGTGTGATTGTGCACATGAGCTTTACACTCAGTTGTGAGTTCATTGCTTCAGTGCCGACGAATGCGAGCCGGTACATCAACACTGCTGTACTGGATTGTACTCAAAGTGCACCTAGGATAACGCAAAGCTTGTAGTACAACGTTGCAACAGAGCAGGCAGTCACTGCATTACAAACGGCTTAATTAGTTAGAGTACAAAAACATTTCCACTTCTGTGATTGTGCGGAAACATAGGACAACGTGAGGGGACTCTATTCTATACTCCTAATTGAATTTTCTTTTTAAAGACAACACAAATGTCCTCCATGTTTGTAAGTGACAAACACGTGCAGGTTGAAGGGTGAGAGTGAATAACGTGATGAAGTACAAATCACCTGAACATCATTTTTCTTGATTTTTTTTCAGCCCTGTAATAGATCTACTGTATTTATTTTTACATTTATTAATGAAAGCCCAGAGCCACGGTGTGAAAACCTTCATTATTTGGAGATTCCAAGTCATTACTTTGAGATCGTCTCCTCGGCACCAAGGTTAATAAATGCTCAGTCCCTCGATATTTTCAAAAAGCTCCTAAAAACAGAAATATTCATGGCCGCTTACACTGAGTAGTTAGACTTGTCTTGTTACTGTTTTTAACCATTACATTATCTAGTTTATATGCACATACACACATAAGTCATAAGTCAAAACATGTTTTTTTTTTCTTTGGTGCAGAGTATGCGTTTTACAATTTATTAGTTTGTATTTTGAGAATAATAAAGAACAAATGTATATTTTGAGTTATCATTGTCATATATTAGTCAATGTTTCAATATATTTTTTTAAAAAGATTGTGATTTTTAGATACAAATTATTTTCAAATTCCATGATGCTTTTTTTTTTAAAGACTTTCTTCTATATTCTACAATCAGTATGGAAATCTGGGTTAATTACTTATTTGGTTTGTTTCCAAATACTTATTTCAAGAATTCCTTCTCTTGCCAGAGTCAAGAAAAAACAAACAAACAAATCTGTGAATCACTAAGAAGTGTGAGCCAAGTATGGTTCTGAAAACATCACTCACATTTCCTACTGCTGTCAGACTGGACTATCATAAATATCCTCATCTTTAAAGTGCAGCTTTTTCAGTAAATGCCAACGTTAATGAATGTCTGACCTGTGCCAGCGTTTGATTTCATTAGCAGTTTTATCGTCGTTCTAAATGTTTTAGCAGTCAGCCTGGGGTGTTCCTCTTCCTCTCTCTTCTTCTCTGCTCTCTGTGCAGTGTCATTGCGTATTTTCTTTACATTTTTTATCATGCAGACGACGTACAATGAAAATAAGAAAAGTCCACGTTAGATTCTTGAAACGTGCCGTTGTTTTGTGCTCTGGCGCTAAATGTAATGTCAACGACTGTGTTTTATCACAACGCCGTTTGTTTGACTTTGTTCATCGAGGACTTCTATATTGATGAATGGCCGGACCAGATTTGTTCATGCTGTCCACGAGGGCACGCGACCGCTCATGAATTTTATACGTATACGCCTATGACCTTTGTCCAGTACGAATGAATGTAATAAATTCCAGAGATTGTGTACGCACGGGATCAAAGATCAAATTAGTTTGTACAGACGGTTAATGAATGAGGCCCCGTGTCTCTTATAACCACATTAGCACTCTGACCTTGTTTTCCCATTAGAACGACTGCAAGGTAGCAACAAAGGCCAGACAGGCCAGACAGGCACACACACAGAGTCAGTTTGTTGTCAGTGCCACCTAAAAGCCATCAGGAAGCAGGTTTGACCTCTGAGGGAGGTTGGCAGGAGCGAGGAGAGAAGCTGGTCAACCAAAAGAGAAACAACAGGATCATGTCAGGAATGATTCCCATCAGGGAACCCGAGCCCATGCACTGAGCTGAACCGGAGGAAAACCAAGCTTAACGTACGTCAATGTCAGGAAAGAGCTGCAGTTCCGGCTTAAACAAGCTCTCTGTCTCCAGGAGCCCGTAGCGGCTGAGCAAAGTCAATCTCACTTCTTCTACGTGGAAGAGATTTGTCACGATTTGTCACCTTACTCAGTCATCAATCTCCATATTCAACATTCAGTCATCATCTGTGCCTCCTTGTGTTACCCTGACATGAAGTCTGTCTCGGTTGGACACCTTAAATCTGCTGCCGTCTAAGATGTCAGATTTAGACAGATCCTTAAGATTGCAGCTTTAATCAATGAGGAATCCCAGAATGCAATGAGGTGAAGCTGTGAAATTTTTGTGTCCAAGATGCAAAATGGTGCAAAGGGGCAAAGTTTTGGTATAAATGATTACAAATAATTGTTTGTCTTCTATTTTTGACGTATCCGTGTCATCTTGCTGTTGTTGGTACTTTGAGGTTATTCGTAGATTAGCCTGCTAGCTTGTTGCGTTGCCGTGGGTCCGTTGTTTCTAATGGGCTGCTCTAACTCTTATGTTCCTCCATCTAATAACCGCTCTTTGACAATTATGTCTCAGGAAAACGATAAAAATGTTCATGACTGCGACAACCTTAGCTAACCTGCAAACCTGAGACACACGATACAACATGAACAATTTATGACGTAATCACTCTCTAACTGAGGCGCCTTCATAAACTGTCTGCAACATTGCATTTTCAGTTAAAATCTAGATTGTAAGGAGACCGAATCTGCACTTTTTACAGTGCTGTAAGAATTAAATTGGCTCTTTAATCCAATTAGAATTTGCATTTACGTGCGTCTGCTTCTTCCTCATCTCTCTATCCTTCTCTTTCTCGGGTCGCTTCGTCTACTCTTCTTGTGTGTTCCTCCTGTAACACCAGAAAGGAAAGAAGATGAACGCTTGATAAACTTGAAAGAAAAGAAAATACATAAAACCTGATAAGTACTCGAGCGCTGGCAAACACACGAAGCACTGAATGGACTTGTCCCTTTTAGTAACAATACCCTGAAGTCTGCTGTCTCCTGTCACACTACATGACACACCATCTGAGCCCGAGACGCCTCTGAATGCTAAACGTGACCTTAAACGTCATTTGTTTTGCCTGTTTTTGATTCTTTATTTCTCACCAACAGGATGAAGGAAAAATCTGTGTCATCTTTAACGTGGGCACAGACGACATCACCATCGACGAGTCTGGCGTCATCGTAAACGACGGCAAGTACCACGTTGTACGATTCACGCGCAGCGGCGGCAACGCCACGCTCCAGGTGGACAACCATCCCGTCATTGAGCGTTACCCTCCAGGTAAGACTAGCGGGAGGGTCCGGCTGCTTTATACGGGGCATCGATGGAGGGGATGGAGAGTCCAGACTGGATTTAAGCGTCAACAGACAGCTCACTGACATAGGAAGGAAGAGCCGGGAAATGGATTCATTTAAAGTTTTTAACAAACAGAATGATTGCAAACCGTTATGTAATCAATAAGACAGCGGCACCAACATATTTTTTTAAGCATGTCACTGTTGGTCGTTTGATCCTCTGAAAAAAAAAACAGTTGAGGAAGAACCTCTGGCGTTCTGCTCCGTCAACTCGGGGGAGTTTTATTTGCAGCCTTAGTTTCCTGTTGCCGCTTTGTTACAGGTGAGAATCGATGCAGCAGGTGAAACAATATTCAGAACAGAAAGTTGTAAGAGTGAAAACCCTTTGGCTAAAATTAAGCAGCTTTTGTTTTCCTCACCGCCCTTCTAAAATTGGCTTGAACTTGAGTGTGCTAATGATGCTCATGTGGCCCCAGAGGGACACACTTGAAGTTTTCAAACGCTTTCACTTCCAACTTATGGCTCATTTTCTTCAAGTGCCACATTTGCTCTACATAATCTTCATTTATTTGTGACTAATTTTTCATCCTCTGGTCCAGGTTACTCACCAGGGAAAGTGCTGCCAAACTAAATATAATAACTTCTGATGTCGCTGTTAATAGAGGGCGCGTTAAAAAATGTGTGTGCTTTAACCAATTAAGCCCAGAGGGAAGCTCATAGAGGAGACCGCAGGAATAAATCTGGAGCGTTCACAGAGAGCTGAATAATTCTTCGGTGCACCTTGATGTAGCCGAAAAAACCTAGACTCCAAACAAAATTGAAATGAATAAAACGGCCATCATTACAAAAGCTAAGGCACCTAAAACCACAATATCTCGCAGGTGTTTTGCGCTTTTGCATTTTAGTGTAAATGCGACCCATATCGGGGAAGTTTCTCTCAGCCTGGTACAGAGTCGATCAAACCTCCATCTCTGTCTCTGTTTATCGCTCTTGCTCTCTGTTCGTGACGCCTGAAGAGGGGCGCTTGATGCTCCACTGAAGGTTTAGTGGAGCTACGTCCATTAAGGGACACCGGCCTCTGTGTCCATGAGTAGACACGCGTAGAAACGACACCCACTCTATTTCTTTCTTTTTTTTTTCCAGTGCTGCAGAAAACAGAGAAGTGCCCAAAACCACACTTTAATATTCCTGATGCTTTAAATTTTAATTTCACGTCCGCATTTTGCACGAATCAATACAAAAGTCAAATACACGACGGTATCGAGCAAGTAATGACAATTCGTTGCAAAGTCATTACAAATTCGACATAAAAATCGATGCGGATGTGAAAAAATCAGCCATCGTGCGAATTCTTTAGCCTGCTAACATGGGCGGTGATCAGAAAAGCGAGACCTCCTGCTGTCGCTCCGCGGTACGTCGTCGCCGTCAGGTTCACGGGCCGTACAGATGAAAACGACTCGGTTACTCAATCTGCCATTTTGGATAAACATTTTCACGAAAGCTCTGCCACGTTGCGTCAGGGGATTTGCCTCGCTGATTAATGATGCATTTGTTGCTGTTTTAAAAACCTGTGAAAATCAGATATCCCATTAAAATATTTAAGACGTCTACAAACGGAGACAGACTTTATGACGGGGACGCGCAGATGATGAGGCAAAATGCGGAACATGGAGACGGATCGCTACGTATGGAGACAGAGTTTCTGTAAGCTGCTAAGGTACCACGGCGAAAACTGCACATACTGTGTATCTATTTATAACCCGTGACTGTGCTGTGATGCCGCAGAGCTAAGTAGCCTTTAACAGAGTCTTGGACAGAGAGAAACAGGCGGAAAATGCATTTTCCCACAGTCCATCTTTTTATGAACGCACTCTCACATCCCAAAGGCGCTCGACTCACTGACTTGTGTACAAACACAAGACCGAAGAAGCAGCCTGGCAGAAGAGAGAGAGAAGAAAGAGCGAGGGAGCACCATTCCAGACAAACTCTTTGTCTCCCGCTCTCTCGCTCCCCCGTGTAGCGATAAGCAGCCGTGCTTTAACTTGTTCTGTGCCAATCACCCGGTTAACCTGATTCTGAACAGGTGCAGCAGCTGGCATAGCAGGAGGCTAACAAGTCCAGCTGGTGCTACAGACACGCACGCCTTCGCCACCATAGCATGTAAATCAAAAGTGTGTCATGTTGATGGGCACGCGTATCCCTAGGCTTTCTCTCCCACTGTTAGTCATCAGTGGATTTTGAAGTACCTATTTTGAATTGGTATTTTCAGGCGTCACATATTGTTTGGGTCAATTTGAGGCCATTTTAACATTCAAAAGCAATAATAAAAACAACCAAAATGTCATCATTTGTCGTCCTTTAATTTGAGGTGTCCCAAATATTTTCACATATTATGTTTCTGCATAACTGCTGCAATTTTTGCGCATAAAGACTTTTATAGCACATACATATTTATTGAAATTCATAATTGGAGACAGCAATTCTGTTGTTTTATAGTCGAGCTTCCGGGCTGCAGAATATAATTTAAAACTGTAAAGTGCACATTGCAGAGAGCGGCAATAAAATGAGAAAAAATTTCATAAAGTTATTGAGGCAGATCTGGATGAAAAGTCTTAGAAAGTTTTTACATTTTCAAACGTCGTTTTAGATCATAGACAACCACTGAGACCGTTTGTCCTGTACAAACACAAGGTCACCACTAGATGGTAGCAGAGACCACGGCAGGTACAGCCAGCCTTTAAAATTAAATGTAAACACAAATACAAGCTTTGCATCTCATGGCAATTTAGAGAGACGGGTTGAGCCTTTACCAAGTGTTCCTGGAATGCTTTCCTGTTTTAATATGTCATCAAAGAACAGGAAGTGAGGCTAAAAATACCGAACAACATCTGCCAACACGGCCTATACAGAATGACTAGACTGAACGGAAATGCAACTCACAATATGATGAAAACGTGCCGTGATGGTTGCAGTGGTAATGATCTTAATCCCACGGTGAAGACACAGGCACCGTCTGTGTTCACAGTACACACTGTCTGACATTGTTCCTCCCTCTCCATGCTGTACTGTAATCCCAATCCTCTTATCCATTTATTGCTATACCATATCTATCAGTATTTACACTATGTGTATCGATGGTGGTGGGCATGTGGAACAGGAGCACACACAGAAATGTAGCAGAAATGGAATGTAGTCTGGACTCTCCAATCCCGGATAAACTGTCAATCCATGCCGTTGAACTCTCATCACGTTTGCTCTGTTAATTTCATTTGATGAATGAACATTTTTATTCTTGCATGTGCTGAATAGAGAGTTGAAGTCCCACCCACGCGATGGCTACAGTTCTTCCTGTCCCAGGAGACTCTGTGCTGCAGCTCAATTACTCCACTTGTTCATAAAAGTTGAATACTGCATTGTTTTCTACAGATATTACAACAATCTTTTTTGTTGCAGTGAGAAATAGCAGCTCCCATGAGTCTCCGGCTACATTTACACCATCCCGTTTGGTTTGACAGGCTCCTCACATCTTTGTCTTTATCTGTGTTTACGCCTGAAAAATGCATGAGCAAATCAGAGTCTGTTCTCTGAGACAGACGAGAACAATCTCAGAGATCCAAGCGAAGCCTCCAGATGCGTTTAGGTGCCCGTTAAAATTGAAATTACACTCTGATCCATATTGACCACATCTTTGTGGACTTGAGATCCCCTTACTGGATCAGAACTGAAGACCCATCTTTATTTATTTATATCTTCCTGTGTTATTTCATCTCTTTTAGTCTCTTTATAGTTTATCTGCCGCCCCCCCCCTCTACATCTCCTGTTACGCACCATTCAAGGACAGAATCTTTCACCTGAATTCTCCATCATTTCCTCCTAATATGATCATGCCATGGTAATAGATTTTTAAAAACGAACCGTAACGGGATTGAGGCATAAGATAACTCAAAGCATCTGACCCAAATTATGTGATGGTACATTTATTTACTCTGGCATTTAAACATTTGACATCCACGTGGATTTCCGAATATAGAGAGAATAAAATGTAAGCGTAAAACAGGGTTCTCTCTGACACAAACACCGTGCCACACCCCCGCTGCTGTGCGGCAGGAGAGAGACAAACAGACACAGACAAAGACACGGACCCCATCTCTGAGAGCGCAGACATCTGAAGCAGAGAATTAACATTTTCTTTGTTTACTTAATGTCCATTTAACTGTTACACCAGACGGACCAAAGCTCTTAAATATACAGCAGCTCATTAACATATAGATTGTCACAGTGTCGGTAATGTTACAGCGGAGTGTTAATTAATACTTTACATGAGAAGCTGTATGGGCGAGCTTCAGTAATTACGGCGCAGATTTTGTTTTTTCTTGTTTTGTATGTTTACGATTTTTGCGCCGTGCCTGACGGAAACATCGGCCCTGCCTCTCTTGTGCCTGATGGTGTAAATGTAGCCCATCAACCAGGAGCGTTGTTAGGATGTCTTTTAGCTGCAGTAAAAATATATTGCAGACAAGTAAATCACTGCACAAAAAGTGTAATTGGTGGAGCAGATCTGAGCCTGGGAGTGGGCTGGGACTTTGGCTCTCTTTAGTGCAATTCAGTTCAATATGTGGTGATGCTGTGCTTATTGTTTTAACATGAAACTCTGTTCTGTTTTACTGTCATTGTAGATTTATGTTTGCTTTAAAAAAAAGACCTAAATAACAATAATTAGCCTAGCTCTTTATAAATAGACTAAACGTGACTCTAATTAGTTTTTAACTACTTTACACTTAATCTCTAGATCTCATTAAGTCAAGCACAAGTTTCTTTTAACTCACAGCTGGGTTAAAATGGACAACTTGTTCAACGTGTTAGCGATTCTAAGCCTGTTTCTAACAATGTCATCTTTTAACTTGCAGACTTTAACCTTTAATCTGTCTCTCCAAATTCTTTGAAGGGCACTATGATAATGAGCGACTGGCTATTGCTAGACAAAGAATCCCATACAGACTCGGTCGGGTAGTTGACGAGTGGCTACTCGATAAAGGTAAAAAATTAATTAATTAATCCATTAAATAACTTTTAAATCAACTAACCTTTCCCCATGAGAGGTGCAGTGCCAAAAGATAAGGGTGGAAAGGACCAAACTCTGTAATCCACATACGCAGTTTGTCATCCTCAAGTTACTTAATTGGGCTTTCGATTGATTATGAATTTTGATGAGCATAACGTGGCTTCCAATTGAATACTAAAATGTAAAGCTAAAGGGTAAAGCACATTTGCTGTTTGTCCTTTGTCATCCTGATACTTTGTGGATAAGCTGCACCTTCATAAAGCCTTTAAACCTCTTAAATAAAAGCACCTAACTCTTATCTAACCATTAACCAATTTAACCACTGTGTGTAATTAGAACCTGTGTGTAATTATGCATTGTAAAAATCATTAAAATGCCTGCTAACGCTAATGAACTACCATGTGTCGTAAACTGTTCGGATGATGCCGTGACAAAAGGCTCACGCGCCCACCACCGCCGAGACCCTGTTCGCTTGATCGTGAGTTCGCACAGAAACGACCGGCCGTGTCTGCGTGTAGGAGGCCCGCCGAGGGGTCGAGTCTTTGACGCTGCGCCGGCAACTACTGGTCGGTCAGGGCACCTGCACGGAGGAGGGTGGGGACGGCTTCGGATGGCTCTGCGGAAATGCCTGAGGAGAGACGATTGGGGGGTGGGTGCCCTTTGTGGACAGTGGAGGCTAAGCAAAGTTCTCAGGGAAACTGGCCGTTTGCAGAGAAGAGGGGGAAAATCTAATAAAATAAAGGTCATGGCTGCTGAACCAGCAGGATACCACGAGTCTAATCTAATCATAACACAAACCATAGAGCCAGACATCTTTATTAACATATTTTACTATCCATAAACATTTTATTCCACTGTACCTTGTGTTATACAATTTTAAAGGTAGATATTTTGTTGTGAATAGTGTGTCTTTTTATGAAGACTAAAACTAATAGCTTCCTGTTTATTCCCCTTTATTGATTTTAATAAGCTCTTTTTAACTGAAACTCTGTCATTGGTTACTCTACAGGGGAGACTCTTCATTACAAACCCCACCATCACTCCAGCAGCAATTCACACATTTTAATTGAATTTTAATTCTGCTATAACGTTTTACAGCATTAATTTTGTCTCATTTTGTCGTTATGTAACTCGGGGTGTACCAACTTAAATCATGACCACGCACTTACCAAACCATAATCTTAACAATGGGGAGGTATAAAACTTTTTCTAGCAGAGAGAGAGAGAGAGAGAGAGAGAGTGGAGAGCTCTCCTGTGTCTCTGCTCCATGGGTCAGCCAAGCTTGAAAAACTGATGTAGCCCAGAAGAATAAATAATTCTTTTGATTTGGAGCTTAGGAATTTGGGTTAAATGGCTCCTTAATGGTCGTTACTTCATTTGGAAGCCTGAGGGGGAAAAAAAGCATCACCCACAGGGAGTCAAACCTGGGTTCCTCTGATCCAAGGTCACGGCCAACTGAGCTGTGCAGCTCTTGGTCATACCCTCTTACCTTCGGGATCTGGGTACTGATGCCGATTCAGCAGCCACCGCGTGAAACACACAAATATGTGCTGTCCTCACTCATCCTAGCCTAACTCAATGTAACGCCTTAGTATTTATTCTTCTGGGGTATTTCAAGGGCCACATGCAGTCCAATTTGATCTCAAGTGGGCCGGACCAATAAAACCACTGCACATTTGTCAGGAATACAACACATTTTTTTGGTTAGTATTTTTATTATTATTATTATTATTATTGAACTATGTCAGGAAAATAGCATGTTAGGTTTTAAAATAGCATTTAGTGTTATAATTATTATCACATCTACTATTATCATTATTATTATTATTGTAACGACCCAGTGCCCTTCAAGATTACCACTGGCCAAGGTGCCAAACGTTTTATTTATTTGGCCGACTGGTTAGCGAGAGTGCGTGTGAAGTGGAAGGTAGCTGGTTCAAATCACGCTCCCTTATCTGGTCCATTATTATTGAAATATGTCAGGAAAAATATGAACCAAAAATGTGTTGTTCAATAGAAATAAATAAATAGAACAACTCCCCTTGATTTAGTTACCATTTTGAACAGTGCACCTGTATTGCGTTTGTTAATTCTACTAGCAACCTGACACAACAGTCAATGTAACACTGTGCAAATACACTATAACTCATAGTATAACAGTGCGACCCCCAGTGGACAGTTCAGGAATTGCAGTGCATTTTATTGCAGTGACGCGTTGTAAATTTTCACACATTTCGAAATCATCCAGCGGGCCGGATTGGACCCTTTGGCGAGCCGATTCCGACGCACGGGCCCTCTGTTTGACACGCCCGCGTTCCGATGTTCTAGCACGTCAGGCTCCTGAAATGAAGTCGTTGCGACAGAGCAGCACTGACGGCCTGTTAAAGAACGCTGTTTTCTCTGGCCGTTGCAGAGAAGAAAACACTGCATTGTCTTCCCATGATTTGAATTGTATGGTGTTGCCTCTTTGTCTTGTTGGTCTGCTGATTAAGAGCACAAACCTGCCAATAAGTTGTGTTGGGCTGAACTATGGACGAGGCAAAAAGCTAACAACTCCCAAACTGCAAATGAGGGAAAAGCATCAAGAAATGGATCTGAGATGCAGGCACCTCACAGAAACCGGTGTTCAGGGGGAGACTGTAAAAATGCTTCGGTGTGACTTACACGCTGTTTTCCTTGAATTTACAATTGGCTTAATGTCTGACTTAGCTGAGTTTATTGTGACTGATTACTGCACATGTAAACACGTGGAGCGTCAGCCTGACACAGTTTCCTCCCTGCCCGATGACTCATTACTCCCGTCTAAGGGGATCCATTTTGCAGTTCTGGATGTCATCAAACCCTGGTCTGGGTAGATTTTTTTTTTCCTGGTCCATGGTACATCATAATGTAAGTGCTCTTATCTGGCAGACAGAAAAGACCAGAAGGCAATGCAGTGTTTTCTCCTCCGGTGGGCGTGGTTTTCAGCTCTGTCTCTTCCTGCACTCCATCTCCTCTGATATAACGGCGCTTATCAGTGAAGCTGCTGTCATGCTGCTTTTAGATATCATCGCCCTGTTTGGGAGGTGAAACAATTGGGCCAGAGGGGAACCAGTGCAGAGCATGTTTTAATGGCCTAATGGATGATGAAGCCAGCGTGGAGGAGCGTCTGTTATCTGTCTTGTCGAGGTCCTGATTAAGTCAAGAAGCTTTGCACAGGCTGAAGTTTATTAATGTTACATTCCTTTCGTTGATATAAAAGGAAAGTCACACTTTCTACGGCACCACTTGATCTCGAGTAACAACGTAAATTTCCAGACGTTCCCTTACACGCGGTCCAGAATTATATGCTTCCACCCTGGTCTTTGTATCATGTAAAACACACTACAACACAAAGAAGATGATCTTGGGCCTTGTCTTTTGTTTCTCAGATTCTCCTTTAGGATTAGTTTTTTGTAATGTAAAATAACATTGTAATATTTTAACATTAATGTTGAACATTTGTGTTCCAGTCTAACACAGGATACTGTGTGCAGACTGCAAATCACAGATGAGCAAAAAGGTCACTTTAGCTTTATTTTGAAAAGGCTAAAGGACAATCTGTACACACTGTGTATTCATAGCCATGAAGGTCCACCCGGGTCCGTGTGATGCAACTTTCATCAACGTGTGCGCCACCCAATATTTTGTTTTCACACCTGAAAGCACTGACTACCATTAGACAAGACTGTCAGGAAGGATGAAAATGTCTGCCGGCAGAGGTGGAGCTTCAGGGTGGAAGCACCGGTGTTGGTCGGATGTTTCTGCACTCCATTGCTCTCTGGCTTCATTAAACACCAGGACACGTTTTGCTTCACTTACCAGGGATAATTCGATTATTGCAAAACTGCCCTCCCAGTGGGAGGTTAGTTCGAGAGTTTTCAGATAGATCACCCTGTTAACGATCAAATAAACGGTCACCTCCAGCTTTTCACAACCCTGCTGTAGATATGGGGGCCGTGCGGCGCTCGCCTGGCTGGCAGACACTAAAACATGGTACACACGAACCGATTCCCTCTGACTGTGTTTCTTCATGAACATTAACGTGCATTTGTATGATACAAAGACCACGTCTGAGCTGGCAACTGGGAGCGAAATACAACACAACTGTACATGAGAAACAGCGCCATCTACAGGCTCTTAGAGGTCGTCTCGCGTCTATCCAAACTTTGGAGCTTAAAATATTTACTGCATCTTCTAAATTATACGGAAACGTAAATAGACACCTAAATATGTGCTTTAATCATTGATGATTGTAACTTGCATGTATAAAGTCATAAACTTTATGTTAAGCCGATTAACTAAAGCCATAAACTTATTGTTAAATCTAAATCAAGACATAAACAAACCACTTTAACTGTAATAACTTTAACGGCTATAATCACTGAGGCCCAACTGGTTCAGACTCCAGCCTCAGCTCTCACGTATGACTCTCCCCCCTCTGTCTCTCTCTGTGTCTCTGTCTAACTGTAGGGAGACAGTTGACCATCTTTAACAGCCAGGCGGCCATTAAAATTGGTGGCCACGACAAAGGTCGGCCCTTCCAGGGTCAGATCTCGGGTCTCTACTACAACGGCCTGCAGGTGCTCAAACTGGCGGCAGAAAACGACCCCAGTGTTCAGGTGGAGGGGAACCTGCGTCTGGTCGGGGATTCCCTCTCCGTGCTGACCACTGACACCACCGCCGTCACGCCGCTGGCCGTGTCCGACATGTCCACCACCATCATGGAAACGACCACCACAATGGCAACCACCACCACCCGCCGGCAGCGATCGCCCAGCCTGAGAGAGAGCATCTCAAAGGTAGAAAGATGGAAAGGACTACGATCAAACGAGTTCAGATGTAATTGAAGATAGGAGTGGTTAAAATCAGTGCGCCGCTTTATCAGTATTTTATCCATCCTTTATGGCAAATGTCACAAAAGGGAAAAGTAGTCTGGCGAGTCCCCTCACTCATTTTCTTGTTCCTAAATGATTTATTTAATATCATAATCATTCTTCAGGCAAATGCACAGAAAGTGGCGTAAAGGCCTGTCTTACGCTTTAAAACAACAACTCCACCCACAGACGTTAATCACGTGATTCCAGTTGTGCAGCAAAGATTACTACAGGAAATATGTAAAATGTACAAGAGTAAAATATAAAGTCAGGAAATATAAATACATACATATACATTTTCCAAGACCGTTCACAATAAGCCCAACAGTGATGGACAAAACAAATGCATTATGGCATATCATACTCACATATAACAGGGTGAGACAGTTAGTAGACTCAGCGGGACGAGACAAGACCGCAGCAACACCTACAGGCCTATAAATGTCATTAAATCATGCAGCGTCACTCGGAGTGTAAATGTGCCTCTCTAAATTTGGTTGCCGTACGCCTCCATGCTAGGTTATCTGCTTTTCTATATTATTAGATGTCTAAATCACAGTAATATTTATTAAGAAGTTATGGGCATTATTAGGCTGAATTATTGAAAAAAAAAACATCTTTTCAATACTTATTAATGCTGCGCTGAGGTTGTACTCCTACTAAACGAGAGCAAAGTGATGCTGCTGAAAATTCATCATGCATGATGAATTTTAGGGGCATTGATAG
>OMNV01016502.1:2381-16851 GCA_900303265.1 Brotula barbata | reverse complement strand
TAAGTTGAAACATGAATCAGGTGAGCAGCACTGGTGAATGCGGACGATTGTTGCTTCTACTATCCAGCTGATATTTCCCCAATGTTGGAAATCGGTTTCCCTGTGCCGGCCACCATGTAAACCAGTGTGTGGTTTCATTGTAGGCAGAGATTCTGATTTCAAACCTGCTCAGCAGCAGAAAGGGGAGAAAATCAGTGCAGGTATGTAGCAAGTGGGATGAAGAGGTGCTGCACTTTCTTCGGTGATAACCCAAAGGAACGCCACCACCCTAACGTGCATGTCTCATTTGTTTGTTTACAGTCCTTGGTCACTATGAATAAGGGCATCCCATGACATTATTAACACGGTCAGGTTAGAGCATCCGTTATCAGACAAGAAGCAGTTTTCAGACGCCTCATTCACACCGAGCTTTTCTTTACGTCACTGTGCCTGCAATAATTGGGCTATGGCAAGAAACGTGTGTGTCAACAACAACAGAATAAATCAGAAACGTTTCACACAACGTCTTCTCTCACTCTTCCCTCGCCCGTCTTATTCATGAGACTGCAGGTATTTCTACATTCATGATCCTGTGTTAAATATCTATCCCACTGATTTTTAAGATTCTGACTTTCAAAGTTGTTGCTATGATCTAAGACCTCTTGTAATTCCAAAAGTTTGAAGTAACTAACATCTTTGTATGTCTGGAGGATTTTCTTGGCCGTCACAAATTTATGGTCTTGGCAGTGATTTTCAGTGGTAGGACAGTTGCTCTTCAATCTCCGTGTGAAAGAGGCTCAAGTGATCCAGCATGCGTTGCACCGTAAACCACCATGATTCACGTTACGCATTATTTCCTCCTAAATGTGAAAGTGTGAAAAATGCCTTGAAGCCCGCTGTTGTCTGGTCTGTACCGTGGAAAATGGCGTCACTTGTGTCGACATTCAAGTTTTGTGTTGGTGCACGCTGGTCCCGTTCCCTTCATGAGTGGGATTAGATTATTTACTCAAAGACATTCCTTTTCCCGTCTTACCTGTAGACCCCCAAACCTACAGCGTGAAGGCAACGTCGGACAGAGTGCCCACCATCCAGGTAGACCTGGCCTCTCCTCAGTCCCCGGACTCCGTCAACCTGATGGACGAGTTCAGACAGGCAGGCAGTCGGCATGACGACGAGGACCAAGGCCTGACGATGAGGCCTCCGGAAGACAGGGCCAGGGATCCACAGAAGCTGATGAGGTGCTTGAGCGACCCGGGTCCCAGTGCGGACGAGGAAGAGGACGAACCCTTCCTTCCCTAGCATGGCTCCTCCCACCGGACCGTAAATGTCGTGTTTGGGTTTTCAGCCCGTTGTCACGATGTGCTGGTGTGGGAGAAAGGGCCGCTTCACTGCTCCGCTCTAGATTATCTCTGAGGTTTAGAACCCAAACAAGCCAAAACTGCAAATGCTGTACGAACCAGAAACAAAAAGCAAAAGGAAAGGATCATTTAGGAAGAGAAAAAAAAAAAAAAGAGCCATTTATCCAGTTTATCGTCGTCGCTCTTTATTTGTTCAGACGGGAGTGGAACAGCAGGTGCAGCTATCAACGCACTGAGTTGAGATCCAAGAAGGAACTATGCATTACCAAAGGTTTGGACTGTTTTACCATCAGACAATGTCTGTCCTTTTTTTTTTTTGTGTCACATCATCTTTTTCTTACTACAACGTTGATTTCATAGTCATATTTTTATGAATATTTCTGTCTCTGAATGTGCTGGGGTTACTTTTCTTTGACATTTCAGCTTTATTTGATATCAATATTTCACTGTAACTACATTCAATCACTTGAAATGGCTGGATATCCAAATGTAGAGTTGTAGCTCGATCATCGTATATTTGACCTTTTTTTTTTATGTCGATCGTTGCAGTAATATCTCATTTGTATAACGCCATTTAATTTCAGGGGTACAAACATCTGACTGTGATCGGATACCATCAGCGACTTTGATCCAGTTTTCGCGCTGGTTTGACTGTTGCTTCTGTTTATTCGCTGTGCAAACCACCATGTGAAGGACCACAGTTCTTTACAGTGAGTTACATGTACGTACAAAACTCCTCACTGCTCTTGAAGCTGAGATTCGTTCACGTGGACGGGTGTGGAGTGATCGCTGAGCGTATGAGACAGAAGGCACAGATGTTTCGATGTCATTCAGTCATGTTGTGTCTCTTTTCTGCCAGTTTGATAATTTCCCTGACTTTACTACGCCCTTTACAATCTTGTTTTTCTTGAAGTGCCTGTTGAACAGCGCCAGCGTCACATTCAGGCCCCCGGGTGTTGCGTGTTTGTTTGTTTGTTTGTTTGTTTGTTTGTGCACATTGTAACTAGAGAATTCAGCGGCGTCATCTTTCCATGACTGTAGGCACGGCCTGGCAAAAGAAGAAGAAAAAGAAAATGTATTTCTATGCAGTAAAGAGGTGTAAAATATGTATATTAATTATAATAGCATATATTTATTAATTCCCTTTAAACCAGAAGTAATCTTGTAACCATGCAAAACATGGAGGCAAACCTCCTCTGTTAATGTCAAAGCTGAATTTCAACACGGGCATTAGATAGATGTCATTAAAAACAAATTCATCAGCATCGTTGCACATCCAAGCATGAGAAACATAATCTGCACACACACCACGGTCGTGTGGTGTTTTGTTCATGCTGTAAAACATCCTCTGCTGTACCGTATAAAGTTGTACAGTGTGTATACATCGTACACGTGTGGAGTGAATTGGACATAAATCTGTGACGTTGGTGATGTTTGAATATCTCAAGGAAGCCTCCTGACGTTGCGTCCAGTTGTCTTACATAGAAATTGCCTCACAGTGACATCACAGGTGTTCTATTGTCAGTTTCATCCCCTCGTTCCTATGTGGAGCAGACTTGGACACTGAAACCTTCCAAAGTGGCTTGAGTTCCAGTTTCTTGGCTGTTTGTTTGCGTTAGTGACCACTGAGTGTTGATCCTTGTAAGGTGTTGCCTTACGTCCACTCGGTTCCCGTTACAACGCAGTGAAATGGGCGAAAACAACCAGGCAGCCTTGTTAATTTTGTTTTCTGTAAATGGCTTTTTGCTGATCGCCATGGTTACTGCGGTATGGGTAACAGGAGGGTAATTTGTCAGCGCACGCATGGTGTTCACATGCACATATCGGAGAGCATTTACATTTCTAAAATAAAACATAATTGCAGCTGAGAGATGGGAAGGTAAAAAAAAACCGTCTCAGTTCCTTGCAGAGATCAAAGCAAGGAATTAAACTCCAAAACGCTGGTGTGTGTGAGTGAAAATGTCAACAAGCACGGACAGGAAGAGAGAAACGTTGGCAGGCTGAATGATTTCTGGCACTTTCATCATAGGACAGTGATGTTTACCGGACATGGAGCGCCATGTTATGTCTGAACTGACGCTGGAATATTAAGTATAACTCATTTGTGTCCATCCACTTGTGAATGGCTGATTCGTGCAATGCTGTTAGGAGGACGTCAATCTAATAGTCTCTAAATCTCCCAGGGGCCGAGCAGAGAGCGGCACTGCTTGCAGTTATGTTTTTATGTCGTCATCTCGAGACAACAAAATCGTTTTTCTCGCTTGAGATAACGAGATAAAAACTGTGGTTAATTTGATCACACCTGATCGCAGCAGTCAAGATCGCTGTCATGACTGTTGGGGAAGAATCGTAATTGAATAGTAAATTGAGGCGTAAACGTGTAGTTTTGCTTCTCTGGAGAACATTGTTAGTAAAAGCAAACAACCTTTTGTTATCTTGAGAATAATTAACTAGTGACCTTGACATAATGCTGTAAAAAAGTAATTGCAATCACGGCAATCCTCGGCTTCTATACCCCACATAAGGAGACATTTACACAGACTCAGTGAATGTAATAAACAGTTATAAGAGCTAAACGTAACTTACGTGGATTGGTAGTTGGGGATAATAGCAGGTTAGCAAACAATCAGTCATATGAAATGCGACTGATGTGTCACTCCCAAGCTAACAAGCAAATCTTCAGACAAATCAATATGATAACATTAAGTGTTCGCATTCTTAAGAGACCTTTAAGTGCTGGTGTCGTGATTTAACAACCACCTAAACACACGAGTGGGAGTCCATCTGCCTGGATGTCAATACACTAAAGTGGGTACCGCTAACCGGAGTAACTTTCGGAACACTTCCTTGTACACCTTAAGTAAAAAGCGTTGTCATGTGATGCAGAACTGCGCACGACATTTTTTGGGGGGAATTTCAGGTCAGACAGTATCTTAGAAAAATCCTACACAGAAACACAAACAATAATGGAGGATGATCACTTTAAACTTTGTGAAACCAAAGCAGGATATTTCTTTAGAGATTTCTCAGACTCTGCTAGGTATTATTCAGCTGGTGGTACACATACCACAGTTTGAGAACCATAGGGGTTGATGTAAATGGGATTGCGGTGTCATATGTAGGAAGACCAAAAACAAAAAATATGAATCTCTCAGAAAATGACATTTTCGTGATGTGTTTATTTTTAAAAACCAAATCCATTATTTTGGAGCGAACGTTTCCACTCTGCTTTGAGACGACCGCGGTGCAGAAAACTTGAAGCCATACAGCCCGTAGAGGAAACCATTTTATTGTATTTGTGTGTTACTGCATTTTGCCTTTGACTTTAACATGTAGAACCGCTGTGTCTTTGTTTTACTTTTCAATGAAATGATTTTATCTTGCACACTGGATGTTTTTCTGCAGTGGTCCATTGCTTTAAGTCATCTTCCGTTGCCTTCATTGCCCCCATCAGAATGTAAACACACTCGTGCTCGGCTTGTTTCGTCTCTAATGGTGTTTTATTTGACTTTCTATGTGCTTTAACAGGGGTTAATGTGCATTGCATCACTCCACGTACGTTAGTCACGAGGCGTCACTGTGATGTTTTTCCATCTCATGTTTACTCATAACTGTGCTCTAAAGGTATTTACACTCAAGCACCCAAACTTCAAACTGTGGCATTCAGTAGAAGTGGTCTAGACTTGCAGTTATGAAAAATGTATTTTGAACTGTAATATAATCAATAGATTTATAAAGATACATTTCATGAGATTTATGCCCAAATTCTGTAATCTGTGATGTTGTTTATTTTCCACAAGGTAAACGAGAGGGTGTGTGCTTTTTTTTTTTTTTTTTTTTTTACAGATTTCCAACTATTTACGGGGACATTATGTAAATACTGCTGCATATTAGTGTTTAGATTCTCTAATGTGCTTCCAGCTACTGATGGTTTCTATTCATTTCTTTAGTCGCAAACTTGTTTTTAACTAAAGAATCTGTAGAAGAGGGCCATGTCAAAAAAGTTTGTCAAAATTCTCAGAAGGAAAATTCAGAATTTCTCTTCAGAATTCTGACGTTTTTCCACTTCTGACTTTAATCTCGGAATTGTGAGGGAAAAAAAGTCCAAATTAAAAAAAAGTGAGAAGGAGAACTAGAAAAAAGTCAAAATTCTTACTTTTCTCTCAAAATACTGAGCTTAAAGACTTTAGTCTTTAAGTTCTATTTTAATCTTAGAAAAAAAGTCTGTTTTTTTCCTTTCTTTTTTCCTCTTGGTTGGCCTTTAATCCTCTTCCATATTAATCATCACAGTGAGCATCATATCTGTGTTTAAATTATCGATCCATTTTAATCAAATCCATTTGCACTGACAGCTGAGATACCACATGTTTACTGAAGTGTTATCTTTTCAGGTTTTCTTCTCTAGTTAAATGAATGGAAACCATTGGCTGCCTTAGTGGACGTGAGTTGTACTAATTAAGATAAAATAACACATGAAAAAAACCTGGATTTGTCCTTTTTGTATAATGTCCCAGCAGCCAGACCAAGCATGAATAACACCTAACTTGTATATTTGGCTGTCATCAGGTATGACATTAAGCTTAAAGGATCATCAGTGTTGTCATTGCTTCATCACCGAAGACTGTTTTCGGGCCGCGCCCTCACCCTTCTCCAGTTTTCCTCATCCGGTTTATTGTTTTACTCCACTTACAACACAACAAGCACTTTAAAGAATCCATAACTTTATCTTTTAACAGCGATGTTAGCCAGAGAGCAATAAATGGCTTTGTTGTAATGTGCGTGACATGTGCAGCTGAAACCATGTGGAAGTGTGCTGTATTCTATAATTGGGCCTTATTAGCGGTGAGGAGAAGTGTGTCAAAAATGTACGGATTGACTTTTCCTTTCATCCGTTCTTTGTCGATCTTTGGTGTTTGTTGCGTTGAATTGTTTGCGATTTGCAAATGTACCGTTGCAATAAATCTTTTTATTTTATACACGTGATGGGACAGACACGTATTCAACGTCTGCAGTAATCTACAAATCAATCAGATAAACACTATCATGTTGATTGATCCTCAGCTATCAGCATTCCAGCCTTGTAAAAACCAGTGAAGCTAACAATCACAAATGAAATGACTTCAATAAAAGATTAAAAGTTTACTTTATAGCAGTGCTGTGTCGGTGTGTGGTGATTTGTTGAACACTCCTGATTAACTCCATGCACAGGGTCCACAAGGAGCAGGAGTTTGAGGTGATGGTTTACCATTAAGTCTCAAACCTGGGAGGACTGAGAGGCAGGAGGGTCATTGGTTTAACTGAAAACAAAAACTGTGGCTCGATCTGATCACACCAGAACGTAAATTCATTCAAAGGACGAAGGCTTTGGTTCCAATCTGAAGATTCACAGCCCTGGATGACACATGGGGACTGTGACGGCCAGATGGAGACAGACAAGACCACTACCTCACTTAACATGAATGTTACGAGCTGCAGTAACCTTCTCAGCCAGAGGGGGGCAGCAAAAGTCTAAAGTCAAGAAAAGCCAGAACGAGACGACAGTATTTCAGAAAAATATTACAACACCGAACTTGTAATATGGCAAGAAAAAAGTTGAGCTATTACTATTTTGAAAATAAAGTCATAATATTGTAAGAGAATAGTCATGATGTTTCGAGGGAGACAGGCATTAATAGATATAACCACTGATCCTCGATGAAAGTGATGTAAATTAAAAAATCAAATAAATCGAGTGCAATAGAAAGGATTTCTGCAATAAGTGGAATACTTACGTGTTTTTTTCAGTGTTTCTCGGTGTCATATTGTTTACTGTTTTACTTTTACTTTTTACCACATAGTTTGCACTGAGGAGGTTGCATTTAATTTCGTTGTACCTGTACAAAGAAATGTACAATGTCCACACGTCGAAAAATCGCGCGCTACTGCGTAAGATCTTTGCGCGTTAATGTAACCCAGATGCTCCAATTACCCATGTTTATTTTATTTTTTTTATTATTTGCTTATGTTGTAGATTCAAACAATAAATAAAAGTTGAATGAATGAATAAATAAATAAATAAATAAATAGAACAGTGTTTCAATTAGGGGCTACGACGGTGTTGCATCACTTCCTGTCGGAGTTTTTACGAGTAACCGCAGCCGCACATTAGCCTAGTTTACTTTGTCCTATAAAGTCATACTTATATTATGTTGTGTCATAAGAGGCAGTTTTTCTGTCGTTTGTGCTCTTTAATACTTAACCACTGAGCTCCGTGCACTTTAGCGACGGTGTTTTGTTGTTTTCATTGAAAGCTAGCTAACGTTAGTTTTCCGGCTAACGTTAATTTGCCGGCTAACCTGTGACGTGACGTGGTGAAGACGAAGAACTGTGGCGAAAAACATTGAGCCGTCCCCGCAGACCGTTACACCTGCTTGGCTTTGAGGACACGTTTCACTCGTCCTGCTCTGTGGATGCTGATGAAGGAGACCCATCGTCGTGGATTTATGCCCGGTGCACTTGAGTATTGAGCCATACTCATTTTTTGTTTGATATATAGAGCGCTCTATAGACACTGCTCCAAAAAGATAAATAAATAAGGGAACACTCAAATCACACATCAGATCTTGACAAACGAAATCTTTACTGATGTAAATTCTATAATTTATTGAGAACAAAATGACATAACAATGGTCAATGGAAACCAAAATCATCAACCCACTGAGGCCAAGATTCAAAACCACACTGAAAATCAAAGTAAAAAATTGAAATCACAGGCTGATCCAACTTGCGTGAATTTCATCTCGGCAGCTCAGTAGCGTGTATGGCCGCTGCCCGTATGCACTCCCGACAACGTCTGGGCATGCTCCTGATGAGTCGGCGGATGGTGTCCTTGGGGATCTCCTCCCAGACCTGGATTAGGGATTAGACCTGTGGTGGTACTTGGCGGGGTTGGATGCACCGGTGCTCAATTGGATTTAGGTCAGGGGAAAGTGAGGGCCAGTCAATGTCATCATTGCCTTCGTCATCCAGCAACTGCATACACACTCTGGCCATATGAGGACGGGCATTGTCCTGCACCAGGAGGAGCCCAGGGCCCACTGCACCAGGGTAAGGTCTGACAATTGCCCTGAGGATTTCTTCCCGGTACCTAACAGCAGTCAGGGTGGCTATGATATGGAGGTCCGTGCAACCCTCCCAAGGACATGCCTCCCCAGACCATCATGGACCCACCGTCAAGCCGGTCATGTTGGAAGCTGCTACAGGCAGCATAACGTTCACCACGGCGTCTCCAGACTCTTTCACGCCTGTCACATGCTCAGTGTGAACCTGCTCTCATTTGTGAGGAGAACTGGGTGCCAATGGCGGACCAATTCTGGTGTTCTCTGGTGAATGCCAATCGAGCTGCACGATGCTGGATGGGAGCACAGGTCCCACTAGAGGACCTCGGGCCCTCATGCCACCCTTATGGAGTCTGTTTGGTCAGAAACTCCAGTAGCCTGCTGGAGGTCATTTTGTAGGGCTCTTGAAGTACTCCTCCTTTTCCTCCTCGCTCAAAGGAGCAGATACCGGTCCTGCTGCTGGGTTGATGCCCTTCTACGGCCCTCTCAAGCTCTTCTCGTCTAATGGCCGGTCTCCTGGTACCTCCTCCATACCCTAGACACTCTGCTGGGAGACACAACAAACCTATGGATGTACCATCCTGGAGGAGCTGGACTACCTCTGCAACCTGTTTGGGCTGGAGGTACCGCTTCATGCTACAAGTAGTGACAAAGATACTAGTACAATACAAAATTAGAGAAGAATCAGTCAACAGGGATATGGAGAGAGCAATTGTCTTTAGCCACCACATGCAAAACCATTCCCTTTTTGGGGGTTGTCTTTCTGCCTCTCCATTGTGTTGCCTAATAAGAGTTCCTTAATTTTTTTGAGCAGTGTGTGTGCCGTGAACACCCCAACATATTTTTTATTTCCCTGAATAAACTGGACAGAAATCTACAAATATTTGAAGACCAAATCAAGGGTTTCACTGCTTTGAGAAGGATTTGGAAAATTTGGTTTGGAAGTGTGTGATTATTCTTTTAAAGTAAGTTTACTTTTCTTGTACTTTTTCTTGTTCTTCACTGATGCAAAGATATATGTATATATACTGACTTGTGGGTCAGCTATTTCAGTTGCTCTTATCTTTCTTTTGGGGCGTTCACCTTTCTCTATTTTACATACGGAAATTAAATTTCATTGTCTCGCTCAAGGACATTTCGACACATGGACAGCATGAGGTGGGGATCGAACCGGGAGGACCACCTGCTCTACCGCTGATCCATGACAGACCTGTAATATAATTTTTCCCCCCTAAATTATCTCCACATTTCCTGTGAAGGGATTGTTGAATTGTTTTGAAGATTTCACTGAAAGATGTGTATCAGTTCAAATTATAAGAATATAATTTGAATAGGTAGTAAACTTTTTAAAATAATTTTAATTAGGTGGAATTAAAGTTAAAGATATATCAAATGTCGTTTTGCAATATCAATCCAAATAATCATAATTAAGATTTTTTTTTTTTAGTCAGACCCGTCATTATACATAACTGCTAATTTTCTACATAAAAAAAGAAAAAACGACACTTTATATGTTATAAATGAAGACATTAAAAAAGAAAAACAATGGTGTATTTTTGCTCGACCGTTAGGAAGATGTTTTTTTAAATGACGCTGTCTAACGAGAGAGAGCTCCATTCAAAGTAAGTTCAGTTTGTGTGTGTGTGTGTGTGTGTGTGTGAGAGTCACCCGGCGTGGTGTTGTTTTTTTAAGAGTTGTCGGCTGTTGCTTTCTGCCTCTGATGTTCGTTCGGTGCCTTTCATAAGTTTTCCCGTGCTGACTCTGCTTTATTATGACGGCATGACATCACGCGTCAGCATCCATTGACTCTGTTTGGTTGACTGCGTTAAATTATGAGGACTATGTATCTTTGCTGCTAATATTTGCTGCTGTTGGAATAATGTGATTGTCGGATCGGTCAACCGCCTCCGTTTGGTCATTGTATTCCTGGCATTAATTCATTTTCTATGCCATGGCAAATTGTTTTCAAAACTGTTGCGTCATTAGCTTCGTTTGCTCTGTCGACGAGGAATCAAGCAGCTGACTAATTCGTCGGTTTTACCTTTTTATTGTTTTCATCAGTAGCCATTAAACAGCGGTGTCATTCGTGTGCCTCCTCTTGGTCGAATGACCAACAGAACGATTGCGCACAAAATCCAATAACTTCCGCCACACGTTATAAACGTCATCTACGGATATACGTCATTTACAAAATGAGCAATTACAATGTTACAATTATGTCAACAACAAAGAATGAGCAATTAGGCAAACAGTAACTCATGAGAACACGTAACTTAACAAAAACCTTGCAAGTGTGCCTGATTGGTGCCAAGTGTCAGTGAATGTCTGTTTTGTGAATGAGCTCGTTTTGTTGCGGCTCTCCACGTTAGTGTAACATTTGGAAGGATCTAAGCCTATCATCGGGACAAATCTATTTCAGACCAGTTTGGTTAGGATGTAGTATGAAACCTAAGTATAGTTATGCGTCATTGCTTCACGAATACAGTTAACAATATCATATAGGATTATCAAAAAGAGTCTATCTGATAGCCCAATAATTGTGACCCCCTTGCAGTTCATGTGCCCACCTTAGGACTGAGCCCTGCCGTAAGGTCTGTATCTGCAACACATATCCAGTCTGGCTATTAAATGTGAAAATGGCTTGCCATAATCAGCCCTCCTCATGTATAGGTATGATTGTCTTGATTCAAGGTCCCTCAATGGCCGTCCATACTGTGGACACCTCCCTGGCCTTGGACTTGCGGGACGAAGAGGAGCACAGGGAGGGACACCGCCAAGTCCATTCTGCCTCCAGCATCAACAATGACAAGCAATGACAAACGATAACTTGATGTTGTGAATCATGTCCAAAGATTTTTGGAGTTGATAATTATTTCTTATCAGAGCGCCAACTTCCTTGAACTTGCTTTACAAACTGAATTGTACTTGGTCAGAAACTCCAGTGGCCTGCTGGAGGTAATTTTATAGGGCTCTTGAAGTGCTCCTCCTTTTCCTCCTTGAACAAAGGAGCAGATAGCGGTCCTGCTGCTGGGTTGATGCCCATCATCTTTTAATGGTCAAGGACATGCTTTTGCACAGCGCGGCCGGCTTCGGGAAGACTTCCCTGGAGCGTGGGTTGCTCCTGCTCATGGTGTTGGCGTTTTTGCAGGGCTCCGTGCTCCCTCTCGGGGCCGCCGGATCTCCTGATGTCTGCAAGTCAGGGTGTGTGGAGAAAGTTGAAATTACTGACAAAGGACACAACGTCACCAAAAAGCCTTTCCCGGTGCTCAGCCTGGATTACGAACGACTCCATACCCCCTTTGTGATCTCGTTATGGGTGCTGCTAGCCTCCTTGATGAAGTTAGGTAAGTGCCATCTGAATGTCCAGCACACTGTAAACCCCTCAGTATCCAGCTGCGGCCTGTTGTCCAGATGTTATCAGGAGTTCAATGTTGGCCACCATCAGTGATGTGATTTATAGATCCTTAAGATAAGTCTTGAAAGAGATCAGCTAATAACTCTGCCAATCAAGATGAGACAGTATATCAAAACCTCTGCATGCAAATGTATTTGATAATCCAATATGTGGCTGTTAACAGATCTACAGTCTTACACCTGATGAATTTACTAGATCACAACCTCAGTAGTTAATATAACATGTTATCATAGAAAAGCTTTGTTTATCGACTTGGTGCTCCACAAAATCA
This sequence comes from Brotula barbata, assembly GCA_900303265.1. NCBI lineage: Eukaryota > Metazoa > Chordata > Actinopteri > Ophidiiformes > Ophidiidae > Brotula > Brotula barbata. The sequence continues at coordinate 4,731 of OMNV01016502.1, read as the reverse complement.
CTCCCATCAATCTGTGGGCCCAAAGAGGATTTTTTAAAAGGAAGGACTTATCTTAGAATCATAACTATGCTCCAATGCCAGTCCGTGTTGACACAAAATGGATCGGCTTTTTGAAATGGAAAATTGACATTGGAGACAACCCTTCACCCTGAATACATGAAACATCCTTTTTTTGTCATGTTATATATTTTTCTCCCAATTCTTCATTTATTTGGGTGGTCCCTGGAAATTTCTGAACAGCCAATAGTGGGAATCAGGTTACAAAAGGTTGAGAACCCTGCAAACATTATTAGGCCGCCTTGTGTGTTCCGCTCCCCCCCGTAGGTATCTAGCATCTCTTTTTCTGTGCATGAACATGCTGTAGGCTGTTGTGATATTTTCACTGCTTTGCTACAAATCAGCCGAAAGGTCATAAATTGTTATTTGTATCATTGTGTTTCTGTACTTGCAGTTTATCCACTCAAACGCCTTTGTTTTTGCCAGCTATACACAAAGGACTTATTGTCAGTGAGTCAGTATCACTATGGGAATACAAGTTATAGGTTAGCGGTCAGGTGCCATCTCTGTATTTGCTACTTTGCAGAATAATCAGTTACATGTATTCTATTTTCCTTAAAGTATGTGTGTTTCCGTGTAATGTACTTGTAGGAATGTGGCAGTGTATTACAGTGGTATAAATTTTCCAATACTCTTGTAACTGCCTGAATGTCTGTTTTAGCATGTCTTTTTATTTTTGCCACAAGCCTACCAAAGGATTACAATGCAATGGTCATGGTCATTTTCGTTCTCCCTCATTCGTTTTTGTTCGCTCTCTACCCATTCTCATCCCATCACACCTCTCTCCTCCGTCCTTCTTCCAGGGTTCCACTTGATCCCTCGCCTGTCCAGCATTGTCCCAGAGAGTTGCGTGTTGATTGTCGTGGGCCTCCTAGTGGGGGGGCTCATCAAGTTGGCGGGGGAGCGGGTGCCCTCCGTGCTGGACAACCGACTTTTCTTCTTCTGCCTCCTGCCTCCCATCATCCTTGACGCTGGCTACTTTCTGCCCATCCAACCGTTCATGGAGAACCTGGGCACCATCCTGATTTTTGCAGTGGTGGGCACCTTATGGAATGCCTTTTTCATCGGGGGCCTCCTGTATGCTGTGTTTCAGATTCAGCCAGCCAATCCTTCAGACCTCTACCAGCTAGAGCTGGTACCTTGCCTGCTGTTTGGCACCATCATCTCAGCAGTGGATCCTGTGGCTGTGCTGGCCGTGTTTGAGGAGATCCACATCAATGAGTTGTTGCATATCCTGGTGTTTGGGGAATCGCTGCTCAATGATGCTGTCACTGTGGTGAGTGAGTGGGCACACCTGATAAGCGCTGATCTTTGGGACAGAACTGCACGCTAACAGTATTTGCAAATCAGAACGGCCTGTATTTTTTTCGAAGTACTCAGCCATTATCTGTTATTTTTATTTGCTGTAGTACTGAAAATATGTGGGGGAAAATGAAACAGAATCAGCCTCAGAGGAAGCCATCTGCCGCTCTGCTCGCAATAATATTGATATTGGCATCAGCCATTAAAAAAACTCCATATTGTACTATTCCTAATTTTAGGGCCCTTTTTCCATTTAAGGTCATGTAATCACATTCACTTTCTTCATCTTAGGTTAAGACGAATGCACAGCTAATGAACCAATGTCATCAAATAATACCCACAATACCTCACGGCATGCCACACAGAGACACCGTCACAGCTACTGAGTACTGCTAATACCAGTCGTTGTGAAGGTCATCTGGTGCAAGACTTGGATTTAAAACAAATTAAAAATTCCTGTCGTCCCCTGAGCTCCGAGTGATCATTCCACAAGGGCCATTTGCTCTGGGTCAGACTACATCTTAGCGATGTTCCTGGTCATTACTGGCTTTTACACTTTTGGTTGTGATTCTGAATGGACTGCCACATTGAGCCATGTCACGTGTACACACACACACACCAGATGCAAACCTATTTTTAATTAAGTTCTATTTTGACTTTTTTATTCACTGGTCCTCTTTTGGAACACAGCAGCCATTTGTTAGCCAAGTAAGTGGTGTTACATGTAGGATATAGGAATTCTCTATTTTCTCAATGAATGCATTCAAACTTTTTCAGGCTTTTTCTATGTATCAGTCAAAATATGTTTCTGTTTCATTCCCCGTCTTTTGCGTATTTGTTGCTGTTCATACATCCGTATCTGTCTGTATTTATCCTTTTAGGTGCTGTATCATCTTTTGGAGGAGTTTGCTGACGTTGGCAAAGTGACGGTCTTGGATGGCCTCCTCGGAGTCATCTCTTTCCTGGTGGTTGTTTTGGGTGGTGTTCTGGT
>OMNV01016501.1:0-12657 GCA_900303265.1 Brotula barbata | reverse complement strand
CACCTTCAAATACAAGGATTTTTTAGTGGTGGTTTTAGTGGCATTTTAGTGCTAAAAATAGTATTTAGTATTATTACTGTAAGGAGCGTAGCGCTTCTCTTGTTAGGTTCTTTATTAAGGACAGCACAACCCCCAGTGGACAATTCAGGAATAGCAGTGCACTTTATCGCAACGATGTCTGTAATTTTAACACTTTTCAAATTTCAAATTTCAAATCCTGCAGGCCGGATTGGACCCTTTGGTGGGCCGGTTCTGATCCACGGGTCGTATGGTAGACACCCCTGCTCTTGAACGTGACACATTCTGAGCGTGCTGAAATAATTATTTTATTTTTTTCTTGCTCTTCTCACACGCTGAGACATTATCTTAGGGCTCCACGGGACGTGTGTGCAATTGGCCTGCCATGGCTTTTCAAAGTATAAATAATGTTAAACCTTCACAGATCTCACAGCCCTCTTGAATAATGCATGCGTGAAATTACAGTCCCTGTGATCGCCACGTCTGTTGTATCAACGCGTCCTCTCTTTCCAATTGATCACAGCCCATAATTCCCTCTGTCTTAAAACCAGGGATGGCACTGCTAAGAGTCTGATAAGAGATCTGCTTTGTCACCCTTGGAGAAAAGGTCATTTATCTATAGTCTCTCTGTGAGCGGTGAGCCTTGCACATTATACTTCTCCAAGAATCTGAGGCTTGCAAATAAAGCCTTTGGAATGCAGTGAAACCACCTGCCTCAGAATGCATACATAGCTGCAAGGCATTTTTCTCTCTTTAACCAACCTGTTTGCCTCATTTGCATTGATCAGAGTTTTCCCATAGTAATTCCACACATTCATGAAAAGCCCATGAACAAAGATATGTTCTCCCTGTGGCAGCGGCTCATGTCCAATTAAAATGAGTCTGTGATTGGCAGCCAATTTCAGCTCGACTGTAGGAGAAGATAGTGAAAATATTAACATATGTTAGTTTTTGGTCCGTTAACACGTTGTGCTGCAGAGTGAAAGCATTTCATCCGATGCAGTATCAGACTGTTGCAGTATGTGCTGATGGTCGGATACATTATTCCTGGCCACAGTTAAGAAGAAACAGCTTGCAAATAAAGGTCCAATATGAAACCGACCATCCAATCTATCACTGCTTATCTGGGTCTGGATCCCAGTCCCTACACAAATTCCAATCAAGCGTATTTTTTATCCTGCCGTACAGTTTGCTTGCTGTCGCTTCGTATTAGAGGGAAGCCGGCAGAAGGTCCACTGGAGTGTGGCTCACGTAGGACTGGATAGGAGACCCTTGGGCTAAGTTTCCTTTCCTGCACCATGCTCTCCAGTCTTTCCAAGGTGTTTCCAGGACCTATTGCCTCATGCTCTTGTCCCAGCTGGAGGAGTCCAGGAGACGTCCAGAGGAGAAACCTAAACAGGCCAGATACTTTACTTCAACCTGATACTTACTTGACCCCGATTTGTTGGTACATGACTGATTGTAGAGACGGGCCAAATCTCAACCGTGCAGCCTCGGGGAGTGCCGGTCGCCCAAGAGTTCAAGAATTTAGTGGTTAATTGCTGGGTATGTTTTGTGGCATTCATCCATATTTCCCTGATTGATTAGCTGCCCTGTCTGAAAAGTGTGAGCAGATGCATGGTCTGATTTTTCCCTCATTCTTCCTAACGGCCTTTTGCCCATTTCGAACAAGCAATTCAACCCTGCAGTGAGAGTCAACACAATGTATGCAATCACTAAACTGGCACAGTGTCTGCCCAGCCTAAAACACCACAGTTGGCTCCTTTCAATGCAACGGAGCAGCGGTTCTAACCTTCAGTCTGTCCCTGGGATCAGTGGGAAGCAACCATTCCCTGGACAGTGAGAGATGTGGGAGAATCTGGACAAAATGCTTTGAAAAGAGTCTGACCTAAATTCTCAAGATATATTTTTGTAGGACCCTCATAATTTAGTCCACACATTCTCAACAATCTGTTACAGCAAAATTGTATGTCGCACCTCACAAATAATTTGCAGCTCCAAATGCAATACACGCTGCATGACACCCCTGTGGCTGAATTCCGTTGAAGGATCTGGAAAGTTTTCTCCGACTCTGCAGAACAAAGGAGACGAGACGAGCACAGAAAACAAATGTCTCTGTGATAGCAGCGTGGTTTTATGACCCGCTGTGTTGTTTTCTGATTATACTCCACTCAGTGCCATGGACGCCATCCAAAAACTGTATATACCACTGGGCTGCCTACTGTCTGGGGAGAGAGAAACACATGGTCCCTCAATAAAAGATAATAGAAATGACAATAAGATTTACCATCATCATTCATCTTCTTCATTACCGTCCTCCAGACACTGGGAATAAGCCAACTCACCAGCCCCACTAACCCACCAGCTCCACTGGAGTACTGGTTATGTGAGGCAGCTGGTAATTCATTACGTTTAATAGGAAGGAAAGCAGCAGTTGTGTTTGAGGGCTGCTGTTTGTTCCGTCTTTGATAAGAGTTATAAAACGTACTCCTCGCAACTTCCTCTCTTTCTCTCGCTCTGCAAATACAGCAAAACGTCTCTGGAGCTTGTGCTGCGATGATTCCATCTTATCAAGTGTCATACTGTATAGTCAACTATTAGACCCCAGCCTGAAGAGCACTACAGTGCATGCAAGGACAAGCAACAAAAGTGATGCTGTTCTAACGATATAGTAGAGGGAAGTGATGGTGATAAACCTTATTTTGCTGTATTGAAAAAAGATATATCAAAACTGAATCAACATTGACTGTTTCTATTCATTTTTTATTCTACAGTTATTCTGTTGCCGTGCCCTCACATCTGGATTCTTATCAGAATCGATGTTCACAAATGTTTCCCGGATGCACTTGTAAGACCCGGCTCAAAATGAATGGGTTGCCCTGCCCTTCCTTGGCCTCCCCTTAACGCATTAATATTTGACTATACCACGTACAAAACTCATATATCTAGAGAAGTTGTCATTTTTTTAAAAATCCATCACAGTAATTCTTACTTTTTTAACAGACTGAATATTTGATTTCCCTTTAAAATATTATTCTGGATTCTGGATTCTTCTTAATGTATCCTGGTATATTTGGTACCTTGGGCCTTTTCACCAGAATTTAAAATAAGTCTGTTTATGAAGACAGCGTCATTGGTGGTTACCTGGAATTTAATTCTCTATTTTCTTGCAAGCAAACATTGTGTATGTCGAGAAATTACGACTTTCAGGACTCGATAAGAGACAAAAGGTAATAGGGGCCGTGAGAGGTCTTATCAGGTGGCTGAGCTGGTGTACAGGATCATCTGTCCCAAATACAGACTGGAAGTCCGTAAGTCCAAATGGGAGACACCACCAAAGGTGGTTGATAACTGCAGAGCTATGGTCCTGTGGGACTTCACGTTCCAGATAGACAAGCTGGTTGACAAGGAGCAGAAGAGAGAGGGCAGGTGTCAGAAACCACCAGAGAGAAGGAGCGTGAGAAGATCGAGAAGTGCAAGGGGAACTGGAACAAATGTGGATGGTAAAGTCCAAAGCAGTGCCAGTGGTAATAAGAGCACAAAGAGCTGTGATCAACATCTGAGGTCTCTGTCCAGAAGAGTGCAGCCCTAGGAACAGTGAAGATGCTGCGCAGAACCTGCGAACTCCCAGAGGAGCCGAGCTTGAGGAAGATGCATGAGAGGGTGTCAGAGGGGGTGAGAGGGAGATTTATATGTGTTTGTATCTATATATATACTGAATAAATATATATGTGTGTGTGTGTGTGTGCACGTGTGTGTTTGTTTGGGATTTAAATGTATCATCTATGCAGTATACTTTGTAGTAACTAAGAAGTAACTGACATATCATCACCCATTATACCTTTGCCAATAGGATTGCTTATTGGCAAAGACGAGTCACGCATGAGTTTCTTTGTTTTAATAATCAAATAATTGGGCTGAAAGAGGAGTAACGTTTAATGCGAAAAAAGGTCATTCAAATGATCCCGAGTCCTTCAATTAACCATCAAGATTTTGTCTGTGCCACCTCATTTACCAGTGTTCGCAGACCACACAAAACGAAAGTAAAAGCTTTCAGAGCCGACGCGATTTCAAAACAAATATACTTGTTCTGTGATAAATTGAATATAATGTATAATGAATGCTTACACAAAAGGTAATTCAATATATTTTGCAAACTGAGCCTATTTCTCTGTTTCCATGTGTTGTCACTGCAGCACCTTTTCTCGGCTCCTGTAGCACTCAGCTGCACACAGGAGAAAATTGGCCTGTGAGGACAAAAGCAGCATTGATGTACTGTAACTTCAAAATGGAGCTGTCGAGTATATTGAAGCTGCTTTCTAAAGACAAGGCCTCTTTAGGGTGGAGGATGTAAACGCATTAATGCTCAGAGGGAATGTTGTTCTACAGTCTGAACATGCTTCCTCCATCCAGGAATGATCATTAATGAATGATGATATCAGCTCGGTGTGAAGAGTGAAGCAAAGTGAGCTCAGCGGCGGTAAAAACCGACGGGAGCTTCGTGGGTCTTCTTTGGCGGGAGCTGTTGTGTCTCGGTTTTACGAGAGGGGTCGTGTGTTTTCACTGCTGTGGCGCCGCCAAAATATTACATTCATGTAATATTGATATACTCATCATTCCACTCCAAGACCCTTACTCTTTGCCGAAAGACATCATCAAAATACACGTTTTTTTTTGCCTAGATATGAAATAGGCTACATCATAGTAACGGCTGTGTCATATTGGTCCAGTGTGTGTTCAAGTAATGACTTTCTGTGTTTTGTTTTCACTGCATTATTTTTGAGTTTGTGGCTCAAACCACTGTAAGATGTAAAATACACACACACACACACATATAAAAGAAGCCTAGCGGGACTAAGTAAAGTACAAACATTCACAAAGTGTAAACAAATTACAAGATACCACTGGAGAGCTCTACAAAATTACAGTGTAGTATTGGTTTATTTCAGTCCTTATTAATTATTAACTATTATTACTTTTATAAAGTTAATGCGTATAAAAATAACTAGTATAACTAGAAACAAAGAAATAATACATGAACCAAAAAGATTGACCTAAAAAGTGTTGGCAGCACCTCCCCTTTTTACATATAATATATATAATACAACAGCAACCCTTGTACTTCTTCTTTTAGGCTTTACAAAGACAAAAACAAAGGAGAAGCAAAAACAAAGATTCCAAACATTTCATACGCAATAATGAGCATACACCAGTTTTACATTTGTTTTTAAACTTTTCTTTTATTTGTAGTGTGAATCAGACATTCTTAGTTCCTTGCCAAAAATATTCCAGTTTATCCCTTTGATACACATCTATATTTCATATTTGTTTGAAACAAATCCATTCCTATTAGTGCATACTGGCTCTCTCTTGTTTCAAACAACCTCTGAAGACAGTTAAGAGGCAAATTATTTTGTGCATTATACATTATCTGTGCAGTTTTAAGCTCAGCTCACAAAATGTTGCTTTTCTTCAGCAGCTTTGTTTTTCAGACGCAAAGTCTCAAGGGTTTTAGGGGCAGCGGATGAACTTATTCATACTGGAAGCTGAAAGGAGTGAAATCATTGGTGGTGCATTTTGCTGTGCTGTCCTTCAGAGTTTTCATGATCATGTCATGCTTAAGTCTCTGAATTCTCCGAAATATGATATAAGCTACAGGGTTTAAGTTACACAGTCGGGTGATTTAAGTGTATTTAATTCATTGTTGTTGTTGATTAAGACTTTTAATTCAACATGACAAACAATTTTATACACAGTATAGAAAAAAAGGGTGGAAGATCCAACCCACCTTCTTTTTAGGAGATTTGTATTGACATCACTTGACATTTCTGCCAAACTTTCCAAAATTGGGATTGCTGATAAACGTTCACACACAGGTATCTTCTAAATACTGGAGTTTTAATTGTAATATTTTTCAGTATTTTTTCCATTGTGGTATCACTATTTTACCCACGTGAAGCATTTGAAGGCCGTTTCCAGCACACACAGAAAATGACAGGTAGAATAGAGTGAATTTCACACTCCGCCTTGCATAGTGCAGAATGAGGTTCCATTACTGCTGAATGAGTATGATGGCAAATGACAGCGAGATGCTTTCTAGTAATCACACATGTGAGGAGTGATGTCTCCCAGGCAGAAAATGTGGAGTTAAGAAGAAAAAGGGTGAAGTGTGAATAAACGAGGTAGGCAGGACTTGATGGATTTCAGAAGAGGATGACTGACCGCTAATTGAGGAAGAGGCTCCCCTGCTGTGTCTCACTGCGTGTCGGCCAAGACAATGGAGGACAAATGAGGTTCTATGAATTCATGCAGGAGATGGAAGGTGCAATGGAGGGTAATGGAAGCAAATGAAATGAGATGATTCAGACAGAAAGCTGCAGAGGACACGGCTCCTTTGGGGAGCTCACAACCAGCCGTGTGTAATAAGGAATAAGAGGTGGTGAATGGTGAACGGAGACAAATCAAACTCACAGGAAGCCTCAGCTTCAGATTTTTGGATGGTAGAGATGTAGAATAAAAGTTTGACATACAAACCACGTCTTCAGTTCCCAGAGGGAGAGGAACAGTTAGAGGCTTTACGTGTGTGTGTGTTTTCATTATATTGTCCTCTATTACTTTATTTATAAGGGCCAATGCTATGAGTTACTACAGTTATTATGGTTATTTCATGTCCCCACTCAGGTGTTAAAGGCTCTCTAAAAATCTGATAATGACATTTCTCCGACAAAAAGCTTTCACCCCAACCGTAGAACACAGAGGAGGTCTCACAACCACGCATCTTGGATCTGAGGTCTCTGACATCTGCCCCGATTTTGAACAGCCTCTTACAACAAAATAAAACCAGCTACAGATCTATAGCTGACTTGTGACCTCCGTTTTTAGCCGAGTCCTTTTTTTACAGACATACAGTATATTCTGTATTCTATTTCCCCTGTTTTGCAGTGTATCATCGTAGGCAGTATGTGTGGAACTTTGGCAGAGTAGCAAAACTTACTGATGATTTTTATGGAAATGCATCCAGTAATACAAACTCACAGGTTCTGACATCCTGCGCTAATAAAAAATAAAGCATGGCCACGGAGGCTTATTAATTTCCACCGAGGTAGAAAAGAATGAAATAAAATGTCACATTTCCTGCTTTGAAGCTCATAATTGTGATATTTTTTAAAAAGCTGGCATTTTGACTTTTTATCTCATAATTTAAAAAGTTTCAGTCTGAGCATCCGTTGCAATATGTAAATGGAGCTCCATGCTAGTCCACATGTTGAACTGGAAAATTGATTGCCAGCACATTGAGGAGTATCTCATACATGATTTTATAACCGAGGAAATACTTCATATATGCTTACAGTGGACACAATCACAAGTGTTTGTGATTGTGTGGACAGTGAGCCGAGACAAAAATACAACCGTGCTTCAAGTACAGCAAAATAGCTTCACCAGCGTCCACGATGTCCTGTTCCTTCACATTATAGGTTAATATTGCAAGATAATTATTGCGTTCCAGCATTTTAAAGGGTCATAACCACGACTCTTTTATTCCCATCGATTAATAAGTCGTAGCTCTTTGTTATTTTTATGAAGACGGGACATTACCTCTTGTCCTCTCAATATGTTTTAATCACAATCTTGGGTTTATTCCAGAAAATAATCCAGTCATAAATAATATATCAGCTAGTTCAAGTGTTTGTGATTTTGTGAATAACAATCCTGTAATAATCTTAGTAATAATAATAGTGTTCCAGCTCATCATATTAACTTGAATTAAGCACATAAACTCTCATGTTAAGACATTTGGACACCAACCTGCCTTGTATCCCCAAGCTCCCAATAAATCCAGTCTGACTGATCCCAGACAGGGGATGGTATCTCTGTCTGTATTCTGGGATTGCTTCTCGCTGCTTTGAGCCACCTTAGCTTCTTTATTTTATTGTCCATTGTGAATTTTCTTTGTCAACCACAGCAGACAGCAGCAATAATTCACCCAAAGAGCCGAGCTCCATGCATATCCGCAACAACTCCTCGCCGCGCCTGTTGGCCGCTACCTTACCGGGACACACCGTGATTACAATAAAGACTGCAATAAAATAGAAACAGTAAAATATATTGAGCCTCACTAAATGCACGAGACCCATCTGTGCCCGTGTGTGCTTCTCTGCATGCGTGTGCCTTCGTGTGTTTGCGCAGTCAGCAGTAACCATCATCCGTATCCACACAGCATGCAAAAGGGACAACTCGTCTAATCAGCTGATTTATTTAACAGCGGTGAGTCCACGGTGGTTTCAGGACTAAAACCTGCCCGCCATCAGTCTGTGCTGAGTGGAATATAAAGATCCAAATATCCAGGTTTTTACATTCCGCCAGGATTTGTGAGGAGTCAATGCTGTGATTATAGGGGACATTATCTGCCGCCAAATTATGCTCTTTACACCAGTTCTATTTGCCATTTTCCTCCATTACCCCCACTTTCATTTTCACAACACACCGAGGCAATAGAGCTGGGGGGAAATGGCATTCATTGTTCAGTTTACTTGTGTCAGGGTAGAATTCAAAAACTGAATTCCACACAAAGATAATATCACATAACAAAACACATTTCATGACTGCAAAGGAGCAAAGTGTCCACACTGGTGGAAAAAAGTCTGGCTTTATGAGTAAACAAGCCTGACCAGGTAGGAATATTAATGAAAATCTGAACTTCTGTTTTTTCAATGACATTGAAAAATCACAAGAAGTCAGTCAAGTTTTGAAGAAAATCCTATTTATACCATTGGATTTTGTGGTATTTTGTGTATTCTTAGACAGCAGAGTGGAGAGACAGATGAGCAGAGTAATGACATGGAACAAATGTCCCCATAAAAATGGAACTGGGGTCGTTGTTATTACAGCATCTGAATTCAGTGATCCACCAGGAAGCTCTAAAGTCCAGGCGAGGGTTGTTCCACTAAGACTTTGTCTCCAGTAACAATTTTTCCATTCAGAACTGCTCTGCGGAATTGGTAATAAACATAATCCAAATAACTTTATCTTACACTTTAAGACCTTTAGACTGGCGACCTGAGTGCATCCAATATACTGATATGCTATAAAATGGTATCTTTGGAGACTTTTCATAAGAATATAACATAAAATGTTTTTGAATATTGACCCATTGGTGGTTAGCTCAGAGTTTAAGGGGTTAATGTCCCCATGGGGAAAGTTGTCCTCTGAATATAACCCATCTGTACTTTGAACAGCAGTGGGCAGTCACAGCGCAGCGCCCAGGGAAAAAACTCCACAAAATAGTGCCTTGGTCAAGGGCAACGGCACGAGTATTGACCTCACGCACATGTTTTTAGTGGTGGGGGACACCAGCGTACCCAGAGGAACACGGGGACACGGGGAGGACATGCAAACAGAACAAGACAGGCGACATGGGATTCAAACCCAGGACCTTGCCGTAGCTCAACTTAGGCTTCACGACTGACTTTAACTTGGCACAACTTTCCTTAAAACAACGATTACATATTTTACAGTCATTCAATGACACGTCTATAGCTCATATTTTCATCAGATCCTAATGTTCAGCAGATATTTATAATTATGAGAGCATTCACACCATAAAAATGATTGCTTGTGACATGACTTGGTCCCAAGTGTTTACCATTCCAGGTCTTGTGATAAATGTGTGAAAAATCACATTTGACCTCCAGCTGTCAGTCAAAGTAATCATAATAAATCATATCATAACAGTGCTGCAACTCAAACATCCTCCAGTTTCTGATTTTTTTTTTTATCCTTTATTTACCTCCTTAAGTGGGTTACTGCAGCGAGGAGTCCGGCCTGACCCACTTCCCTCTCTATGTGGTAGTTTTTCATTTGAAACTTTTAGCTGGGTTTGGTTTATTATCCGTTATTTTGAGACATTTTAAGTCTACATTGTACCTTTGTGGCGGTCCGGTTGTATGTGCAATTATTTGGCATGCACACCAGGATCAAAAGCCCTAATGCATCTTATTCGGCCCTGTGTGTTATGCAAATTCGGGCGCTTTAATGAAGGTGTCATGAATAATTCAGGAGTGATATGAACGCACCGCAGGAACAAATTCATAGAAAAAGAATTGCCTTGTAAAAAATAAAAATTGACATTGAAGTATCTCTGCCTTCTGTTTGATATTCGCTGCTCCTCATCACTCGCTCATTAACAAATGTCAGGAAACTGAAATAAGCTATTTAATTATACTGTCAGCTATTGGAGATGCTCTACCCCGTGTCCATTTACGTCCTCTGCACTGCCAGCCTTCTCTTTAATACACTGGACCCCAGCATCAGGGTTTCAAACTCAATTTGTCCTGCTTGGTTAGTCTGAAGTGGGGTCTGATTACTGCCCAGAAAGGAAAAAGAAAACAAGAAAAACACAAGCAATAATTGCGTGCTTTGCACTGTTATGGAATTTGTTAAACTAAATTCAGTCAGCGGCCACTTAATTTGACACAACGGCACAATGCAGTTGAACCCCCCGTGCTATGAATCCTACCTTTGTGGACCAGATAGTGTCCACTGTTTGTTGACGTTTTGTATATTCAACTTGGAAACTGTGGCAGCCAGTTAGAGTTCCTCTGACACGCGGCTACGCTGTATTGAACGCCGTTTCCATTGCTCTGTGATTGGTTTAGCCACAACAATTACCACTGGGTTGGATCTACGCCTCGCTCAAATGCAAGGTGAAATGGGGCCACAGTCTGTTCACTCAGGTCCAAATCAGCCAGTGAGTTGTTACTTATGTTGTATTTACCCTCGCTTTAGTTTCCATTGAACCGACAAGTTCGCTTTATTCATCGATCAGAAATGTCGGGACGGCGCCGAGGAAATCCAAATGGGAAGAAGTCGCTGTGTGCAGAGGACGCTAAGTAACTCAGAACAACAACACTGTTAGCATCCGAGTTGAAGTCGGTATTAGGTAAAGTGACCGCATTTTTCTTCGATGTATTGTATGAATAAGAATTATTAAGTATTTATATTTCATCAAATTCACTGTAACATGCATCAAATGGCATATTAAGTGTGTGTAGCATTACACTATTACGCAACTATACCTGTCGTAACTTATACCCGACGGAAAGCTGCGTCATTGCTAGCATACATAGACACAGATGTATTTTCCCGCTATGGTTACCTCGACTGTCGGTGTGTGAATGTGTGTATGAATGGGTGAATGTGAGGCAAACACTGAGAAGCCCTTTGGAGAAAAGCGCTATAGAAATGCAGTGCATTTACTTTAATTTTTCTTTAATTCAGTACTCTGCTATAATTATGCTGCACAATACCGCAGATTATATACGTACACACATTTCAAGCAACTATAATGATGTGCAGCAGCAGTAAAAAAGGTGACCTTAGCATCCCATTTCAACATATGAGTAAACAAACAATAATATAGGGGAATCTCAGAATATAGAAGATCAATGTTAGTGTCTTCCTCAAATATGTCTTCAGATCTGCTCAAACGAACCGCACCAAGTGGGACACTGAACCAGAGACCGATTCAGTCCAAATCTGCCGCTTAGGTGAGAAAACACCAAAAGTTTGCCGCCGAGGCTTTGAATCGTTGCAAGGCAAATTTGTGTGGATGGTGTCAGATTGTTGCTTTGTCAGCCTTGGGCTAAGAAAGGAAGGTGAGAATTATTCACCACCCACGTCGTACTTAGGTGTTCTATTATCTAATCTTTCAGCCGGAGTCTACGCTTCAACGATACTCACCTGTAACGTGGTCTTCATTCCAGTCCGTTATGTGTCTCTCTACTCTGTTGAGTCATCGCTGCCCGTGGATGACTTTGCTGAAACTTTTTCAGTCTGAAAATGGTCCTCACCCTCTGCAATCACTGTCGGTCTGTTATTGTTATGCAGACTAGCATCACAACTACGACCGAGCGTCTCCGTGTCCACTGTGTCCTGGGCAGATGTCTCAACCAAAGCCTGACACAACCAGGAGATGACTTTGTAATCATATTACCCATGCATGTCTCATTAGTTTGTGGCATGGATGTCCCTGCCTTCCCCTGCTGTACACACACACACACACACACACACACACACACACAGACAGCCACTCAATTGCTGTCTGGCATTTGCAAGTGTCTAGCTTTGCATCTAAAGCAGTTTACCAGGGAAATAATAGCCCTCTAAAAGGATTCTCTGTGTGCAGAATCATCCTAATCCATTTGCATTCTAGCGAGGCAAATTAAATCTCAGCCGACGATGAGTTTAGCGCAACACTGAGATGACAAAGGAACGAGTCACAACAGAGTGGGAGGACACCGACAGAAACCTACAGTGGGTCCATGTCCTCAAAGGCCTGATGTGATTGGACGCTCGGCATTGTTTTTTTAAAGGCTCTGACGTATTTACTTTTATTTTAGTGTTTGAAAAGTGCACCGAACAGCCTACAAAGTTGCAGAATATTTGATGTTGTTCATCGACAGGAAGTCTCCTTTATTAGTCCCCACTGCGGGACTAATAAAGGAATATCTTATCTTATCTTATCTTAGTCCAGATTTGGGTCTGATGTTAACCACCCCAATTCTGGCTTTGGTTTGTCGTTTGTTCTTTTTAATACCATTCGCAATAAATACCTTCACATGTATTTAGGATTTCAAACTG
>OMNV01016500.1:0-13829 GCA_900303265.1 Brotula barbata | reverse complement strand
GAGGTGGGTGGGGGGGTTCCAGGCTATGTTTGAGGAGGATATGGGCTTTATTGAAGTAATATTCCTGGAGGAAGAGAACGATGAACCCACCTGTGCTCACCTTACACCTGTTTATTTACGGGAACGCACTCAGCCTCCATTTTAGGTTGCTGTTGTTCCATAGAATCATATGATAAAAAGTGACACTATAGCAGTGTGGTGGTGATGACAACAGAACGACGAATACATCCCCCACACCCAAAACTCCCGTTATTTCACATCAAGACTCTCTGTGTTTGACCACCTTAATTCCAATATTCCCCTTTTTCTCTCATTTTGAGTATTGAACATGACTATGAATAGCTACGCTTTATAACACGGGCATAATACAATGGCGGTAACTTCAGGTGCAAGTTGGCTCACCTCCGGCTACGAAAAACAACGTCGAAGTTAGCAAATGAAAGCAAAACGTCACTCTGTAAACTTAAGCCTACCTATATGATTAGTATGGAGTTTATTGTTTAAAAAGAGAGTACCGCTACAGATGTTAAGATAACATTAATAACAAGGCTTACTTACCTTTGAGAAACGTCCCGGTGAACAGCAGCAGCAACAGGGAAGCGGCCGAATCCATCCTTATAAAAGTAGCTCTAAAGCTCAGCGATTGCCTGCGTCAAAACTCAACGAAGTCGGTCTGAACTGAAAGCGAAGTCTGTGAGGAAAAGTCGCTGGTGTAAGTCAGAGATGTGGAAAGTCCGAAAGATTCCCAGCTTCGCTAGTCAGACGGCAGGTGAAAACCAGAGAGGGAGGAAGAACGCGTCGCTTAAGGGGCTATATGACTGGGTAGAGTGAGTTGCCTTAAGGTACCGTAGGATATTTGGCCACTACCACAGCTGCTACACGTGACGGCAAAGCAAACAGGAGGTGTCTGAGTTCAACGTGTGCGAGCGATGTCAAGTAGGAGACATGTTCTGTTCGTTAATCATACGCTTCGGGGGAACAAGTATACGGATTAGTAATGAAACGCTTTTGAATTTTAGCGTCTTGAAAATTGTTTGTAGTAAAATTGCTCACCACAAACACTGAATGCACAAGTCCGCGCGGAAACCCGACAGGAAAAGAACGAGGCGTACCCGAAGGCAACATTTTTTCCGGCTTTTCTCCTCCACCTTCAGCACAGAGTTTACAAGTACGACCTGGTAACTATGAGAAGCATGTTACTCACAAACACACCCCGAGTCCCTCAGCTCACTAATATTGCATGATAATAACAATACTAATCATTTATCAGTATGTTTAATGTAATCTTAGTAAGGGTATTACAGCATTATAAATGCATTTCATTATTTCTTAAAGCAGATGAGAAACGTTTGAAAAATTGTGAAAACTGTTGTCCACCCCACCCCACACAAACACACACACACACACCGACCTGGTTTTCAATTATGCAGGCTCTAACCAATTACCCAGAGTAAAGGCTGATTTCACCGGAATGACACAGGGTAAACGTGGCGTGGAGATGGGTTTTAGGCCCATTTCACACCAAATCTCACATATAAGTATTACGAATCAGGAACACGCTGTTCACATTTTCGCCTAGTGAGCAAACAAAATGGATTTTAAAGTATCAAAACAGAACTGAATGAATAGGAAAATAACTGAGAATAAGTCTGTGTAGGGCTGAAGGACAAAATTGAGTTTTCCAAGTCTCTAACTGGTTTGTGGATCCTGTAAGGATACTTCAAAAATTCCGCAGCATTGGGTTTGCTAATAATATTATTATAGCGCCTCCCTGTGGAATTTTATAACTATAGGCTCTGATGAAAAATGTGCTGGAGTATTTCAAGCAAACAGTTTGTGGTTATTTTACATTATCAATCCATTAATGAGAAAATGTGTCATGTAGAAAATGGGCAAAAAAAAATGTGAGAATTTCTTGATATTTAGTTGTTGTTTTTTTATCCATGATAGTAAACCTTTAACTTGTCCCTAAATTGCACGTTTCCACCTTTAGTGTTTATATTCTAATCATAGAACCAAATTCTCAATAAATTCTTTTTTTTTAGATCATTCTACATACATTTTGCCAGAATTTATCCAAATCCATTTGGTATCTTTGAAACATTTCATCATTTAGAATAAAATCCAGTATTTCTGCCCGTGGACTCAATACTGATTACCTCAAAGTTTAAGAGGTTGAAATTATTCTATATTACTGTTAAACAGTTGTAATTACCTGACAGAAAACACTGGCTTGTTATACGTTTATGTATTGTTGGCTTCTCTGATGACATTCATGTATATAATAAATGCTTTACAGTTGTTTTGCATCTTCAGTGAATCCTCTCCAGTCAGGAGCTGCTCAGGTAGGTATTTTGGTTCAGTCTTACTCATATCCAATTTATTTCATCCTCCACACTCGTCTCACCTTGTGAAATTATATTGATTGATGCTTGTTGCTTATTCCACCAGGTTGGTAGTACTGTAATATTCTTCCATTGTCTTGCTCAAGGACACTTCAGCAGACTGGGCATTTATTGTCAAGAAATCCAAACCCAAGCCATTCACTTGAACAATATTCTCTGAAACCATTGGACCATGCTGTCACTCCTCTCACCTTCACAAATCTGTCTTTGTGTAGAGAAGACATGATCACAGTTTGTTTTGGCTGCGGATGATAGAATTCACAGTTGTCAAGGTGAAAACTGCAATCACAATACACGATATAGAAGTGGACATTTTCGGCAGCGAACACACACTTTTCCCTGTAAACATCACCGCTGTTTGATTCACCGCTCCGCTGAAGGTTTGAGCTCAGGATTTGTTCAATATAAGCAATGTCAACACAGAACGGAAAGCACAAATCTATGCCCTTTAGATAACACAGCTCTACTGTTCCCATGTTCTCACTCCAGCAAAGACTACATCCTGTAGACAGACTTGACATAATCAAATAATTGTGATTTTACTTTGAGCCCAATTATTCTCTTGACTGTTTTGAATTAAAAACACCAACAACCTTTTTTCAGGCAGAGGAAAACGCTGAGACTAGTGATTTTTAAAAGTTGGTGGGACACAATTCTGGAAACTAAATGAACAAAGTCCCTCCATCTTTTACTCTCTGTGACAACAATCATGTGTGCCACATTAGCTTGCAAGCTAACTACATTGCTACTACCTCGTTAGCTGAGTGGAAGCTAATATGCGAGCGTCTTAGTCCACTCTGCCTGTAGATTTATTAAATTAGGCTTCAGTTAAACTCATTAATGTTTTAAAGTGGTGGACTAAGATGTCATGTAGCGATGTGTTGATAGCCTGTAGATCTGTTCATTTTGGCAAGTGGCAGCATTGTACTAAGATCTACATCTTGGTCCTTTCAGCCTATGTTATAACATTAGTAGTAGTGTAACTAAAGCCTAACTTATACACCGTCGTACATAGTGTATATATATAATTCACAAAGGAATAAACAGTAATGAAAATAAATAATATATGCAATAAGTTTATGAACTCAGTCTTATGAATGCGCGTTTCTCTCTGTACAGTACGGAACACGATGCACACAGTGTGAGTATGTCGTCACACTGCCAAGGCTGTTCTTCACTTTTTCTGATTTGCTCTTGACACAAAAATCACTCACTGAGCTCTTGTACTGCACAACAGCTCTCCTCACATAAGGGCAGCAGAGAAACCAAATGTCTGCCCTCCTCCAAATTTAATTCTTGCTCAAGGACAGAAAGTTCCCTCTGGACAGAAGTCTTTGGTGGATGCAGTCATGAAATTTTCAGCTCCACTGTACACAGCTGGGCCATCAATGATTTGATTTGGTCATAAACGATATCAACCGTTAGGATGCTTAAATAATGTATACTTGGAGCACAGTGGAAGCACTTCTGCTGCCGTAAGATTATATGAAGCCAGTCGGCCTCACTGTGCACAGTCTAGATGTTCAGCGGAAATAAGACTGAAATGCAGACTGATGCAGTAGCAGCAGCAGGTGGACTTAAAAAAAATTACTATATGATCAGGAGCGAGTCACAGGTAGGCAAGCACATCATTGGCAACAGGTGAGCAGGCAGATGAGGGAAGTACCAGGGAGAGTTAGAAGGGTAGAACGTGCAAGATAGCAGAGCAGGAACTGCTTTGAATGTATAATGGGCTCTAATTAGTAAGTTAAGGGGAACAGTACAGGGAGGTGGCTGATAACCAGAGCAATCATGTGATGAACAGAAAAAAGCTCACCCCCCCCTGTGTAAAGTGGACTGGTATAGAATGACTGGTTTATATAACTAACACAACACACAGGGATGTATTATTTTTCTTCCTTTTCTTCCTTTTATATTCTAAGCTCCTCACCTCTCTGAGCACCATTAAGGGAATTTAGATGTCCTTGATGATGGCAGAGTCGATCGATGCCAGGGGTCGCCTGGTGATGGAGGAGATGCAAAATTAGAAAAAAGAGATGGCAGAGAGGGGGAGAGCGTGATGCTGCAGACGACAGAGAGGGAAACTGTGAAGGTATCACCGTGACAGCATCATTGATTTGGAAGACAGGGCCGCTACGATTGCGTATTACGCATGAATACAGAGAAGATAGTTGGTGTGTTTACCCGTCAGACACGAGGGGTTGCATTTAGATGCAATCCAAATAAAAGCGAATAAGACCACGAGGTACCGTGAGATGTCAGACGTAAACACGGCAGCGTGGAATGTTGCAGCGACATTTCAGATGATAATCGTGCTGCATAACACGATTTTCCAATGTTTTCACATCACACTGGGACTTTAGACTGTGGATCCCTATCTAATCTAATTCTTATAGATGCCCACATGTGCATCAGCATCTCCATGAGACACCAGTGCTGATGCACCACGTCACATGTTTACAATGGATTTATCATGGTCAGATACACATCCTTTAATTGTTATTATATCATACATTTCCTCATCTGCAACCGGGATCAGATTCTAATTAATTCATGCTGAACTTTTTAATGATCCCCATTTGCTCAGGATCCCTTTCAGTCCACTGAGAATACTGGAACCAAGGGGAGCTCGTACATGTGAGAGAAGACACCACTGCAGCTCTTGAACAAAGGTTTTTCACTTGCTACTGAACACCTCCGCTCTCCAGCCAGCAGCAGAGGGATTTAATTAAAAGCTCCTCATTCAGCACACACTGGAGGGTAATGGCAGGATATTAATACATTTAGGAGTATTGAATGTGCTGGATCATTTGTGTGCACTCAGTAGGTAAAGAGTTATGTGAAGTGACCAAGCTTAAAAGAAGGAATGAAGTGCCTCCTGCTGGCTGTTAGGAGTAATCACTTGTTTACAGGTTGAGTGAGACGTTTGAGATGCAAGTTTTGAGAGTTTTATATTAGGGTATTAGGGTTATAAAGGGTCCTAACACTCAACAGACAGCAATACAAGCAATACAAACAATACAACAATCAACTTTTGGTATAAGTATATAAGTATGTAATACAGTAAAATTACTGCTGTTATTATTAGTAGTAGATGTTTCTCAATTTCAACTGACATAGAGGGAAACTTGTGCGTTATATATGACAGTTCTTTAACTGTGTGTGTGTGTGTGTGTGGGAGAGACAGTGTGGTGTGCACTCTTACTTTGAAGCTTTGCTGCATCACCACAGCTCTCTCCAGCATGTTGCATGTACAATACTCAACAATTCTCTTGTCATCCATACCAAATCCTCCCCCTGTCTCTCGCTCTCGCTCTCTCTCTCTCGCTCTCGCTCTCTCTCTCTCTCTCTCTCTGTCTCTCTCTCTCTCTGTAACTGAGCAACTTGCTGATGGACTTTGCCTTTGAACCCCCCTGCACACATTTCAGCAGAACTGAAAAGGAAATTCCATCCTGATATTTTGAGGCAGAATCACGCAAGCTTTGTCATTTGGTTGAAAGTCAGTGGCAAACAAGGTGTAAGTTTGAGCACCAGGCTGGTACGAGGTACAAATACAGCACCAAAACACCAGTAACACTGATGAGATGTCCAATGACTCCAGCAACGGCAGGATTGGAGTGAAATGTGCTACTTTTATAAGGGCTGTGTGGCAGTCTATCCTGCATTTATCTAACATGTCTTCAATACTTGTAGAGGTTCAGAAGTCAGTTCAACTAATTTAAGCTGGATTTCTGAGACAAACCAACCACTTTCATTTCCTTCATTCACCTTGGTGAATGAAGGCAGCAGAAACGTTTGTTTCACTATGTCGAAATGGAGTAAAAAATGTACAATTATATTTGAACTACGTTATTCGAATACAAAATACTACTTATTTTACAGACACTCAGTAATATATTCACAAATGATGATCCACACGTTAGTCCCATACAATCGTGACATTCACGATTCATGTTTAAAAAAACACTAAGTGGCAGGTTAGTTAACTTAGATCATTCATCATACTGTTCACCCCCCCCGCCCCCACAGTCCCTGACTTTGAAACAGAGGCAGCATCGACCTGCACAGGTGTGCTGATGACAGATGATACCACGTTAAATTGGGTCATGCGTTATGTTAGCTAGTTCCTGAGATTGATAAATTATTGAACTGGGAAATTGTGTTTCTTGAATGAATTTTATTTGTTTAATGTGAGAACTGGCAGTAGAGTTGCAGATTGTTCCTAAGTGAATTAATTAGTGTTTGGTTGGTCTTGGCGGAGGGGAACCAGGTTGTAAGTGACTTATATGTGATATGATTTAAAAAAAAAAAGATTTTGCTGTGGATGTTTTTGTTTTTGTTTCCTATATTTGTAAATAAAAGCATCTCAATCTATTTTTGTGACTCAAGCCATCTTGTTATTGTCATCAGACAGCTGACCCACAGTGTTTACAAGTTAAACAAGTAACTTTCAAACAACCCATTACGGAACAGAAAAATTAAAAAGCCTTAATCACTTGGCCAGTTCATTATTAGACCATAAAAAACATAAGCAGGTCTAAAACCGACATGTTTGGGGCCTTCATCGCGTTAAACAGGGTGTAAACATTAATGGTATGAATGGAGTGGCTGTTCAATGGAATGAGCCCACAATTATTCAATTAACGACTGAGTGGCACTAAATTGCAGCCACTGCTTTGCCAAAGTGCAATCAAAAGGTGGCAATAATGATAAAGCTCTTAGACATAACAAGATTAAGAACATACATCAATAAGTGCTGGAAAATAAATATGATCTAATCTACCAACAGAAACTCATAATGAATATATTACACATAAAGAGTACTCAAGGTTGTCAGTTCTGATGGCATATTTGTGTTCTGCAAGTCTGTCTGCGTTAGGTGCAGCCTTGATAAAAGACTTGACAAGCTGGGCACTTCACTTTATATACAGCAAAGGTAGATTCACGATTAATGAACTGGTAAATGTGAACATTTTATCTCCGGTTGTGAAAGATTTGGATTGTACCACTTTACCACAGCGGCCACGTCTGTAACAGCACTTGACTTCTGATGTCAGCCAATTACGAGGTCGGTCTGCCGGTAAATGACTGTGTGACATCTTGTCTTTGAAGAGGGAATACCTCTGTCAGAGCGCTATCACATTCAATACCATTCCAGTTTCTGCTGATGATGATGAGTTTTGATCCTTTGTGACTTTTAGAAGTCTCATTAGGAGGTTTACTTTGGAGCTAAGTGTCCCGGTCCAGCGCTGCAGCTCTAGCGTTAGCTCCTTTGACCGCCTCGCTCTCATGACCTCTGTCTAGGGAACAGAATTCCATCTCCATCCACTCTGCTTGATCACATGCAGGGCGCAAATGCTGAACGCTGTCCAAATTGAATATTCTCCATAAGGGATTTTTTCATGGAATGACTTGACATGCAAAATAGTATTTCTCTCAGCATGTTTTCTCAAAATAGTAAAGCACACAGCTCTTCATCGTCAGTCTTGGAACATTGAATCCAAAATGTTTACACTATGCCTGATGTGGTCAAGTGAAAGTTTAATGTTTGCATTTGTGCTATTGAGATTAAATTCAATTCATCACCAAATGATCATCAGTCATATAGTCATCAATATACCTACCCAATCAGCATTTGTCACCTCCCACGTACCCATAAAGTGACTCGGACTGAAGCCGGACCCCATCAAACAGCCTTTAGATGGCTGGAACTGTTTGAAACGTCCATCCTGTCAATTTCAAAATGAAATCAGTATCACAGTCATCGACCTTTGAGAGTTTGTTGAGATAATATTGAAGATCAATATCAGTATACAACGTTTCAAAGTGCACAGTGGCTAAGAAGAGATCCTTATCAATATTTAAATTCATTATGTGTAAACCAACTGTTTTAAGCCTCTGTCAAGAATCCACAAGTTCCCCTTCTGTAGAGTTGGGTTGAGTGAAAGCGGTTTGTAGAAAGTCTCTGTTAAAACATTGTTAAATTGTGTTTGTAATTTTTGTATTAATTTTGTAGTTCTCAGTGTCATGGTCCATCTTCTCAATGGACGTTTGCAAAACAGAATCAGGAACAGTGGGGAAAGACCTCAATGTCGAAGTTTCGAATTTATTAGATATGTGGATCTCCAGGTTCAGCTCCGTGTGTGGTTGTTTTCATCTTGGGCCCCTTCTCGATCCCCTCGTGGGGTTTCGGACGATCCTCGACGTACCTCTGTTTCAATATTCTGACTGCAATAAGCAGAGGTGTGGTACCTTTACCTTTCACATGGACTTTTTCACTTCCTTTGTTGGCTATGCAGCTTGTAACTCCTGCTTTTGTGGTGACGGTGTCCAGTTACCATGAACAGCTGAAGACTGTTGGTGTTAATTCATTGCGTGTGATGTTTTTGTATGAGGCTGTGACTCCTGACAAAGGACAGGCGGTACAGAAAGTTAAAGAGGCTGGTTTCAGGGATATGAGAAGCACCGTATGTGGATCAGCTGTAAAACTATAGCTATATATTCTATAGTATACACATACAGGTGTGGCTTTAATAGATGGAATTTAATGTGGTCATTGTCAAACAGAAGCAGTGAAAATAGAAACTCATGTATGTGTTGATTCAAAGTGCAAACCTTCTTTATACTTGTAAAATGAGGAGCAATTTTGAGAATGTGAGACTGCATTACTGACAGGTCTCCACGTGTTTTTAGGAGCTACAGGAAAGTGCTGACCTCAGCAGGATTTCACTTGATCCTCTGTCTGATTAAATTTTTAAGAAAACCAATGATTTTAAAGAAATTGAAGTTAATTTCATTTTATTTGTTTTATTTTTATATTGAGTTGATTTTTCTTTTATTTTGGGTTGGTTTGATGCTGGGACAGATTTGGATCCAGATCCAGCTGTCTGACCGCATCCCTATTTATTCTATAAGATAGAGGCACATGTGGCCACTCCACTCACTCGATCAGCTGATTCACTGATTATTCACACGTTATTTGAATTATTTGACCTTATGTTTAACTGACAAATATTTAGATGTCTCTTAAAAGCACATTGTGTTTTCTGTTCTATTGTGCTGAACAAATAAAATTAAAAAACACACTTTTTGAGAAACTGACAGAGCAAATGTGATACACTTTAACCTTTTTATTCTCTTTTTTGTATATTCACACACACACAGTTTCTACCTTCTTCGTGACTTACTGTAAACAATTATTCAAAAACAATCAAAAAAAAAAATGTGTTTCATAAATGAGTAAGATCCATAAACATGATGTCACTTGTTGCTAAATTAGTCCCTGCTGGATATTTCATACTGATATTCTGTAACAATAACAGACACAAACTAAACTAAAAAGAATTAAACGAAAAGCACTAAAAAAGAACAATAAATTTTCTTCTTCACATTCTTTGATAACAAAAATTGCACCAACTTTTGTTAAACAAATGTAACAATCTGATCTAATGTTATAGAATCTGTAAAGGCCCGACATTCATCTCACAGATGTGTCAGCTGTTAAAATATCACAAATTCAGCTAAATAATCCTTATCAAACTCACAATCTGCCAAAACTACGGCTTACCTGCTTCACTTTTACTCTGTTCTTAAAAGGCTTTTTGAATTCCTAAGTGCAGAACAATTAAGCTTCATGTCAAACATCACTTTCAGAGTCCATCCCCTGTAATTTGCATTTCAAACCACTCCACTTACACCTTTTTTACCCCTCTAAAAACATGAACTACATGAAAAACAACAGGAGCTTTTTCCTACAAATGTTGAGGTAAATGTCACAATGCCCCAAATCACGTGACTCTTCAGCTTATGCAGGCAAACAATGCATGTGCTGCACCCCTTTAGAAATGCGTGAGTCTTCGGTAGAGGATGAATGCAGCACCTCCGACCACAAGGACGGACAGCGTGAGGACACCCACGGCGATCCCGAGACCGATCCTGGCGTCGGAGTCGCTGTGGGACAAGTCTGCCCGTGAGACAAACACAAGGCAAAGATCAGAGCTCAAATGACAGCAGAGTCATCTTCTTATGGTCCTACAGTTGTCGCTGCATTTGTGATGAGATTTATTGAAGGGACGGGGCATCGACCAGGGAAGAATCAATCATTTTTGTGCTGATTTGTTATATTTTGAATAGATTAATTAAAATGGCAGACACAGCGTTTTGCATATTTTGTTCATTTCCACCCAATAGTTGCGATGGATCAAGTTCCTGGGCTTTTGTCTGTGCTTGTTTGTCCTTGACAAAGCCTTTCTCTCATGAGTGCTGTAATAATTTGTTGATTTTTAGATGAAATGTAGACTAAGTGTGTGACTCATTAAAGCTTTTAAAATGAATTCCTCTCCAATTATTTATTCTTCCAGCTTAATAGTCGGCTCTTCTCTCTATAGAATCGACGTAACTGAGCAAAATGATCACGTACCTGCCTCCTTAGATGACATGACTGAAAAAAACAGATAACAGGATCAAGTCAGTATTTGCCAAGTGGAGTATTATTACATGAAAACTGATATGGAAACTGTAGTAAATAGAGCTTGTGAGATAAATCTGCTAAAATAGCCAAGAGCCTCTGTGCTAGTTCCTTCATACTGAAAGTGGATACAACAGATGTGTTGTTTGTTGTATACAATCGATAAATAAATCTTGAAAATGAACTTTGTATGGAGCTATTAGCAGGCTGTTGTTGGATGGGTTCGCTATTCATCAAAGGTATTAGGGTACGGTAACATCACGGTTACCAAGGTTGCTCTGTGGCTCCAGGGTAATTCTATATGTGCTCAGTTGTTAATTCTATTTTTCAAACTGTATTTATTTCACAATTGTTCATGTTATTGAAATTGATCTGTCCTATAGACTATATCAAATACTATACAGCATACAGGTATATCATCCTGTTCTGTACAGGGGTGAAAAAGCTACATTGAAATGGTAGCTTTTCAAACTACTCATAACTTGAAACAGTTAACAGGTTATTTCTTCATGCAGTTACACCACTACACGATAAAGCTACTGCAGGGGTTTTGCTCTCAAAACAAATAAACAGAGAATGTGGAACGTAATATGAAAACAACCGGGAGCAGCAAATCCGTTAACGCTCAGGATTGTAACGTTAATGATCATAGGATCCATACGTTCACCTACAGATAGTCTAGTTCTCGGCGCTTTGCCAGGTCCATGACCGTCCATATTCAAGGACCTCACAAAATTACCCAGTTGGTAGTGACGAAGAGCAAACACTGATATTTACATCTGAAAATGAGTAAGGTTACAACACCTGTGACCATGCCTATTTGAGCACATAAAAGAAAATAAATTACCCGGCCCAATTCTCAGAGAATGTGAAATCGCAAATTTGAAAAAAACAAACTGAAAATTTGTGTAATTTACACGCACACACATATCACTGAAAGCACATGCATACTATTGAAAGCACACACACACACACAACTAAAAATTTTTGTATCCCTGTGTATATGAAATCATACATACTTGAGAGGTTATACACGGATGCACGGTCTGTTGGTGCATGCTTTTAGTACCAGTTTCAGTGGTTTTTAATTTTTTTTCTCGCAAATTTGTGTCTTGATTACGTAAGAAACTATCAAATTTTGGGGGGGGTTTCTCGCAAATTTGTGACTTTAAAATCGCAGAGAATATGGATTAGTATAAAAATTTATATAGGCCCTAATACGCCCTAATATGTATTCTCGAGCTATTTTGATACAAAGGGAAAATGATGCAAAATTGAGATGGATGCATTGAGGTCACTTGAAAAGTTGCATTTTTTTTAAATACCTTCACTAATATCAGGCTACTGATACTACTTCATTACTTTTAGCTCACTATTCTCCAACACTAATGCTGTATATGAAGTACATATTGTCTGACATTTGTGCGATGATGGATGCCTCAGTCCGTACTCACCATTATCATTTTTGGTGATGATGGGAATGGGCGAGGAGAGGGTCGTGGCCTCGGACACTCTGGACACGTCTCTTTTTCTCCTGTTGTTACATTGCTGTAGATTCAGTGAGAAGTTGTGTTACTTTTTGTGATATTTGTCTGAATTTTGACTGTTTGTTACTCCTTCACTCGCCTTAAAGTCACTACAGGTGCTGATCTCACAGAGTCTGGTGACACAATGCAGATAGTAGGTGGACACCGTCTGGTTCTGCTGTTCAATGAATCTGAAGGCCGGGAAAGAGAAGCGGGCATGCTGACTGTCCCCGTTTTCATGCATGGTGGTCATCTGGTCCTTGGAGCAGCTGTTGGAGGTGAAGAAAAACAAAGCGGCGTTGGCCTAATGTGGACGTTGACTGTCTCTATGGAACGAGAGAGTTGAGGACTTACGCCACAAACAGGTTGAAGAAAGTGGAGTTGGTGGGATGAGTAGAGGTGGAGGCGTAGCATCGGTCCATGAGCACGTGGTACCTGATAAGATAAAAAGCAAGCATCGGCATCTACATTAGAACAACTCAGCCCAGAGGAAGATGGAATGATGTAAATGAAATCAGAGCGGCTCCGATTCAGAGCTGAAAGTGTGACCGTTATATGGTTGGTCTTACTGATCCGTCAGGTTTTGTGCTTCGACCTGGACAAACACTCTGGTCCTCAGCTCCAAGCCCAGTGGTGGTATAATCAGAGGGGTGGTGTAGCTTAGATCCTGTCAAAAAGCAACCCGGCTCAGTGATCTTGTTCTTTGACCTTGTGTGATTTGTATACAGATATGAATATTCTTCGGGATCAAGGTAGTGGTAGATACAATTAAATGTCATTGCCAGGCTAAAGTCTATCTTTCTCTATCTAAAACACGTTTCATTTATTTATTTATTTTTGTTAAATGGGGTAAGCACTGTTTCCAAGAAGGTCTTGGGACAAAAACTGGTTTATGCCCGTCATTGACATCAATATGAAGAACCTACTTGAATGAGTGGCCAAACAAATTAAACAAAGTAAAAAAGGAAGTGCAGTGAGCTTTGAAGTGTTACTGCTGGCTACAGCTCACAGCTCAGCTCCTTTTACTGTAATACTGACTCAGGTCAGTATTCAGACCCAGACCCCATTGTAACATCTCAACAGGAAATACACTCCCTCCACTTACTCCATAAAGACTCATCCTCAGGGTGCTGATGAAGCTGCCATTGTTGTCCCTAACTGCAATAGAAGATGCTGACCTGCAAAAGAGAGAACAAAGGACAAAGAAGAATTACTGACACTGACAAGAACATTTGGTGAATATGTAGAATAAAGTAATACACAATGGGAAAAAATTGTGATAATGGAAAGCTAGTCCTCCAAATAACCGTCTTATGTATTTTATCTTCCCAGCCGCATCTGTTTTAAATGATCAACTGTTGATTGCTATTGATTATATCATTAATTTCTGTTCTATATGGCCACACTCCAGCTCCTCTATAAAGTAGTGTA
>OMNV01016496.1:0-15326 GCA_900303265.1 Brotula barbata | reverse complement strand
GGAGGGGGGGCAGAGTCGTGCTGCCGCCACGGTCAAGAAGTATACAACACAGAATGCAGATCTCCGTCTAAAAAAGTAGAGCATTAAATGGATGTAGCATCTCGGGCCTTGGAGTCAGACATATTTTCATGCCCTCGTATGTTCTGAATGCTAAGTGTTCATGCGTGCATCTGACCTACAAGAAGAGGCCTCATCGCTCTGACAACACAGGTTAGGCTCACACTTTGATGTAGCGGAGCTAAGAGGAATTGGATAAGTGGCTCCTTTTCTAGCACAGGAAACAGTGGTGTGCATCATTTGGGGGCTGCCTGGCTTGGGGCTATGGATGATCACCTGATGATTGGAGGGTTGGCTCCATGTCAAGGTTATATTATATTGTGTTATATTATCTATCTATCTATCTGTCTGTCTGTCTGCCTGTCTGTCTGTCTGTCTATCTATCTATCTATCTGTCAATCTAACCCCATGGTTACCAGTCCATTTACCAAGTCGGTGTGTGAATGTGAGGGAAAAATTGTAAAGTGCTCTGAGTGGTCTCGGGACTTGAAAAGCGCCATAGAAATTCAGTCCATTTATCAACCCGTCGATTGCACTTTCAGCTACTATATGGCTATAAATCATAAGATGCTTCATGCATAATGTACCATTCTCAAGCATTCGTACAAACCTTCCCAGCTGCACAGCTTGCAATTGTTTGAAAAAAATGTATCCCTTAGAAATACTTATTGCATCATGTGTTTCTAAATCTGCCTGATTCAGTGAACATAAGTGTGACGTGCCCACATATATCATGTACCCCTACAGCTGGCACATGAATATGCAATTGCACATACATCACATGGACTGATAAGTCACTGAGGTGTCGTTTGGTGAAACTGATGTTGATGTCAGTGAGGCTGTTTGGGTGAAAATCGTATCCAAGGGTTTCGTGATTTGCATGTTTTCAGAAAACCCTACGAGAAGTGATGATCATCCAAAATTGTTTCAACTCTTGACACCTTTTAAAACTTTATATTCTCACACAAATGTGCTTGGTTTTCAGGTTTTAAATTGAGCTGCTGAAAATTGATAATCGTGAGTTACAAGATTTCCTCCAGCATGGCAAATGACAATGAATAATTGGGCACTGATTTGGTTTGCTGCTTTCCGAATGATTACCCTATGAAACATTTAGTGGCGAAATTAGAAAGCCCTGCTCTGTTCAATCCGAAAAGTCTGCAGTCCAACACACGGCATCAGTTAGGTCGAGTTAAACTGGATTTATGTTCCTGTGAAGAAACAAGTAAACATCTCTGGGAGGGCCTGCAGCAAAGGAAAACAAATTTCACACAGCAACATGTCAATACAATCCAAACTGTTGAAGTGTCCAAGACAACACACAGGCAAAGCAAGAAACTACAAGGCCACGTCTTGTTTATGCGACTATAATCCATAAAGAGCCTATGTAAAAGCACTGCTTTGTTTACGTTTTGTTTGAGGATTTACATTTTATTCTATGATTTCTATACAAGACACGTTACCAAAGCAACGCTGTCCCTCAGCGGACCTTTTCATTTCTCAGACAAGTATAAAAGAAAACCCCCATGCGAACATCTCCGAATGACACAGCACATATTCACTCGATGTATAAATGGAAAACAAGTCAGTGCTTCGGTCTGTCTGAAACTCAACAATTTCGATTAGATTAAATTCGATTAGATTCACTTTTATCGTCACTGTGCAGCCAACAAGCACACATCCAATGAAATGTTGTTAGCATCTAACCAGGAGTGCAGCATTAACATTCAGGTAATATGTGCTCCTGTGACAATGTGGTGTTGCCTTGGTCATGTTTCCACGTTGTGTAATACGGTGGCCTGTGTCAGAGTAAGCTGCCATTACTGCCATCTGTCCTTCTGATACTGTCAGTAGTAGAACTGACAACATGCCAGTATTTTGAGGGAGGAATAGCATCCTGGGGCAGAAGGGCCGGAAATAAAACATTAGAAGAGACGAATGCGTCACAAAGATGAGGCAAACTCCATTCTTATCTCCATCTGTACCTGCCCGGAGGCCACAGCGGTTTCCAGGTGTGCCGTTTCATCCTTTACACCACTGATTTGTTTTGAGTTGTTGATGTGAATGGGGAATTCCACACACTTCATCACATCGGTGTGGCACTCTGCTCTGCTCGACAGGTGTATTCCGTTTGCTCTTCCGGCTCCGCTGTGTGTGTGTGTGTGTGTGTGCGTGCTTGTGACAGCCTGTGCTGACATGGAGCTGACAGCAGTTTGTCACTCAGACACATCTCAACTCAGCACATTTCAGTGGGTTCCTCCTTACGAACGTCATACTCTGTTCTTAAGTATCACAATGCTGCACCTTTCTGAGCCATTGGAGGACAAGAAAAGCGAGTTTACTCAAGTACTTTACTAAAAAATATAATTTGTGGAAGTAGTTCTAGTACAAGTACTCGCACTTTCTTGCGTATTTCTATTTTGTGCTACATTTACACAAACAAATATGTATTTACCCAACTACTTTTGACAGCTGCGATTGGAGAACTCATTAAATATTACTGCTGTTGAGGAAAAACCTTGTATCACTGACCTGGAATCATCAAAATACTCCAAATCTTATAATTTTGGAAATTTTTGGCATTTGGTTTGACTATTTCATTCCAAATGCTGCAAAATTGAAGGCAAACTGTTCTTGTTAACTTGGATGAAAAAAAATCTTGTATCCATCCATTGGCGTATTTCCAACACTGAAGCATTAGAATTTGCCAGTTTATGCTCATTTGTCCATAATTTAACCATCTGACAGGGATCAGTCCACAGAGTGAGTACTGGTACTTTTATACAGTACAGGACTTGTATGACTCTACTATATTACTTTTCCGTATTCTTATGAATTCTTGACTAAAGGATCTGAGTACTTGTTCCATCACTGTCCAGCAGCTTATTATGGTCTGTCTCACCTACTCAGTGGCAACATAGACACAATAATCTCCTTCACACATTGCTAGATAAGCTCACACAAAGTGAGCATCATATTACAGTTCCCTCTAAGAAGCAAAGGAGTTTGGTTAAGGTGTGAACAACTACCACTCATTTGAATACACCACGCATTTTGACATTTAAATTCTCCCCGAGTCTCAGTGAAGACACATACTCTCTTTCTCTCTCTCTCTCTCAGTCTCACTCGTTCTCTCTGAAGCGGCCTTCCACACAAGGTCTTTTCCATCGCTGTCGGCTATGGCTTGAAAAATCAATTATTATCATTATTAGAATGTTCGTGTGTAATATGCAAGTTGTTCCTTTCCCCTCATTTCCTTTTGATAAACAAATCATGTTTACCCTCTTCTTTAATGGCAGCCTATTGCCAGCTGTACGATGAGGGTATTTGTATGTCTGCTGTGCCCTCTGTGATTTCCTAAGAAACAGATAGAGCCTGAAGAATAACAAACCTGAAAAACGACTTTGGTGGATCGTACCTTTAAGAAAGAGGAAAGCAGGAGGACTGCACACTGGTAGTGGTGGGCAGTTGGTTCTACTACTGGGGATATGATGAGATTTGTGATTCAGATATGGTTCTGCAAGCAAGTGATGATCTCAGCGGACAAAAGAGGCTGCGCTAGATGGAATGATAGATTCATGTTTGAGAAGCTGTGTGCTTAATGCAGCTGTAAGCAAGAACAAGGCTATCCGAGGGAATCTTAGACACTTCAGGGAGCCGGGAGGGAAACACAAAGGACAGAAATAGAGATGGAATCAATATCCTCTACTTACACTGGGGTGGAAAAAAAAGTAATGACAGGATAGCAAAAGGGTAATTTAAAGAATATTTCAAATGAAAAGAGATGAAAAACAAAGTGCTTGAGGGATGGAACGACGACTGTCGAAAAGGCAATTTAGTGGACTGGATTAAATATTGCATTTTTTTAAATGTAACCAAAGCGCAATAAAAAAAAGGGAGGAAGCTCTAGTTAACAGGTGGACTTGTTGTGCAACTTGGATCTTTGATGTTATGGCTCATTTTGCTTCCCGGGCGCGTTGCCCATCTACACTTTGGCAAAACAAATGGCGCATGTATCATCACCAGACACGACGTGATTTGGTGTGAAATCAATTCAAATACAAAGCTGACGAGGTTTAGCGTCCATTCCCAAACTGAGAGAGGCGGAAGCCGATGTGATTATCAACGTGGTTCGGAGGAGGGCCGAACAGACCCCGTCACAGCTCAAGCTCGGCTGGAGCGAGAAACAGCAGCGCGAGCAGAGGGCCTTTCAAGCCGACAACCTGTTTGGTGTCAGCAGCTAAAGATCTTTGCGGGATATTACCTGAAATCCCCAGATCAGCCTGACTCAACCAATACGGAGCAGCGTTCCAGTACATGACCTGCCTCCAGAAACTAATTAGAGCTGAGAGCCCGATGCACTCACAGCAGAACACAATCTGTAGCTTAAACAGATGGTTTCACTACACAAATGAGCTAAGAGGTCTATTACTTAACGCTATTAAAACACATTTGTTGGGATAAATCCTGAGAGCACACTACTCTCTGTACGTAGCAGTAGATTTTAGACTGTATAAATGTAAATGTATGATCAACAACAAAATACAGCTGTTGTATTAATTAACTGGAGCTGTTCCTAATTATGATCTAAATTATTATGGCAGCCAGCCAGTCGGCAGGCAAAAGAGCTGCTAGAGCTAACAAATGAGCCCTGATAGCAGCTTGGGAAAAAGAGGCGTAAAGAGAGAGAGAGAGAGAGAGAGGAGAGATAGAGAGAGAGAGAGAGAGAGAGGCATTGGTGGAAAGCGTTGGAGCAGCAGGGACGGGCCCTATTTCTTAGAATTATGATAATAATTACACGTCAAATACATATTTTAAATAATAAATTGTATTTAATATCTCTCTTCTTGAAAAAAATCCAGATGTAACTTGTATCGAGTTATTTCAAGGCTATTTTCGTATTGTAATACTGTCACTCCTTTATCCTTTTAACATTTTATGATACTTGTATGATTGTTAAAATCTTGTTGTGGATTCATTATTTGTAAATAATGTTTGTATTTTAAGAAAGCCCTCCTCTCTGGCGCCACATGCAATGTTGCTCAGTCGAACAAATACTGTATGTCAACAGCAGAGAGGACGTCCAAAATAAAGTAGGAATGATTTGCTTCATTTTGTTTTATTTAACAGTTTGCAGGAAATGTCAACAGATATTTCATTTAAATTCAAAAGCTGTAATGTGATGGTGGTGGGCAAGACTAGCTAGCAAGCCAGCAGCTATCACAGCAAACATTCGGTTAGAAACAACCAAAACCGAGCATAATTTATATTATGGTTATGGTTCAGACATTATGGTGGGATCAAAATGTATTTTTTGACTTTTCAAAATACTGTATTTCATTTTGATACATTTGCAACCGGGGAATTTTGTGCTTTGTTTTTGCCCATCGCCTGTGAAGAGGATTACACGGGGAACGTCCCGGATGTGCCGTGATTAAACAACCGACAAAAAGCAAATATAAACAATACATACAACTCATGACGCACAACCAGTGGGAGTCACTCCTTAAACAGTTGACAGTCAAGAGCATCCGTGACTGTAGCCTTTTTGGGTAAATCAAATCTATTCTGGAAATGCACAAATCAAGTAACCATAGCAACAGAATTGTAGGAAGAGCTCTTATTTGGTCGGTGTCAGTCATTATTTTACATATTGAAACTTCCCAGAATACATTGGGCCTGCGACCTGATGACTGATACGTTCATATGAATACGCACTGACAAAAGCTCTGACAAGACTGTTGAACAAAAGACACTTGCGAGGAGGAGGCAAGCTGACAATCCTGGGGTGGGGGGGAGTTCCAATAAGCCTGCCATTTTGTGGGATACATTATACAAACAAAAACAGAGATCTGCAAATAGTTGCAGACAACAATTCTTCAAACAATTATGAGGCAACACCCAGAATCCCTCTCGTATGGCCATCCCTCATGACAGTGCGGGGTGCTGTGCTTTCAAAAACAAGAGTATCAATTACAGTAAGTCAAAACAATCGGGTGTTGTCTGAAGCTTGTCCAAAGCAATCTCGATAGCATCTCTCACGGTGATTGATTTTCAGGACCACCAGATGAGGCCTTGAACCACTCCTCGGTGATTGAATGGTTTCTATGCTCGAGACCCCATTGTCCCCCAGTCGATAAGTGTCTGTCCAATCACAGTCTGTCACAACAGAGACAGATAACTTCACCGCTTCCACGGAGCAATGCCACAGCGACAGGATACTTGGTGCTGCTCATCGTTCTATCTTGACCTTGCACTGTCCATCACTGTTATGGTAAAATTAAGCTACGGGCATCGGGACGTCATACCTATGAAATACTATTTTCAACTGTGGGTGACCGATGTATTACATTAAAATAGAACAATCAGTATAAGGGGGTTTTAAAGTGACAATCCTTAGTCCCCGCTCCACCAGCATCAGATATTTAAAAGCAGTAAAGTGTTATAACAACACGCTGGTACTTTCCCATAATTCAATGTGGACTGTAACTGCATGTCATTTGTTGAAATTCCTACACAAATAAACATGATAACATGAAGTGTGCGAATCCTCAATCTTT
Organism: Brotula barbata; assembly: GCA_900303265.1. NCBI lineage: Eukaryota > Metazoa > Chordata > Actinopteri > Ophidiiformes > Ophidiidae > Brotula > Brotula barbata. Next base: position 8,709 of record OMNV01016496.1, on the reverse strand, counting down.
GGTCTTTGTGGTGTTCACAGTGTGGGTTAAGATTAAGATCAAGATTAACTGGGATTAACTGGGAAAAACTGGTTAAACCCAGAAACTAACGTCTAATTGTTTGATGCACAATCACAAGAAACATGAAGTCAGATATGGGTACAACACCTAGGCGCTTTGTGTACGTGCCTTTTCTTTTTTTAAACTGCACTGACTTATGCATTGCATTTTTTTTTTACATCCACGACATCGTCATGTGATACTGGACTGCCTGCATAAATTTCCTGTGAATGTCAGGTTAATGACAAGATTAATGATAAGCATTTATGTCGGATTTCTGATGTGAAAACTAAAAATAAGATTAATGACACAACGCAAACAAAGTGGAAATTGGTGTTAATATCATAACAAAAAAAATTTCATATAAAGTATTGTGCTTTTAAATCTACGTAGGAAATTGCTGGTGAGAGCCAGGCCCAGCAATCGTGTTCAGAGCTCCAGTGAATCTGTGGGAGCAAATATGTATGGAGCTACCTTTCATGGCTCAACGCGAGTTAGCCCGAGGCGAAACAGAGAGCTGCTGGATCCACAGAGTTGTTCATAAAGCTTGATGAATCCAGAGAGGAGATGGGGCATCGGTCTCTATGCTTCTGCTATTTGGACATACGCAAAGAGGCAGAATATAGCTCTAATAAGTGGAAAGAATGAAAATAAAATTACACAATGGAACTCCCTTTGGCCTCTCGTTGATATGGAAACAGATAAAACAAGGCCTGTGGAGATCGAAATGGGCTACAGGTCAGACACTATCTTATGCACAGCCCACTCATAAATACCTCCACACACACACACACACACACACACACACACGTGCACACCACCTTTCACAGCAGCTCATGACTTTAATTTATCTACCGTTCTCCATTCCCCCATACACCCTCCTTCTTTGACCAGCATGTAGCACAAGCGCTCACAGACCATACACATCATCCCATGGATGTGGTACGGCAGGAATTCTATTCACACACATGCACGCAGTGGGAGCCCGTTCTCAGAATTGAGCATGTCAGGATGGAATAACTTCCCTTTCTCTCTCTCTCTCTCTTTCTGGCTACCATCTCATGGTTTACCTCCCACAAAAGGAGAAAGCCATGCAGAGTCAGTCCTGCTGCATTAAAGATGGGACCGCCTCGGAGTATGTTCTGTGGAATAAAATACAAATCAGCCACACCTTCCATCAGCTGGACTTGGCTTGACTCCTAGGGCCCTGCTAGGAAGGCAGTCTGTAGTATAGAAAAAAGAAAAAAAAGAAAAAAAAGAAGATAGGAAAGGAACAGGGACCCCCACCGTGTCTTGGGACCCTGCCACACTCTCTGAGATGTGTTATCAGATTAATAATCACTCTACCTATTTGCTGCCCTTGTGGCGCAGCACACATTGCCTTCTTCAGTGCTTGGGGGAAGGTGAGATGGATAGTAATGGAATGTGAGTCATAAACAGCCTAATATAAACTATCTCTTCCAGTTACACATATTCAAGAGGAACATCTGGGGATGCTACATAGTTGACACGCATGAAGAGGTCAACCTGGAAAACCAGCGTGTTTGGCTCCCACTCTAATCTCTCTATCTCTCTCACAATTCAGAGCCCCATACAAACCCACAGCTGTGACAAAAACACAAAAATAAATGTATGATGAGCCACAATGTAAATTTGTCTGTGAATGACTTGTGCTTATTTATGTATATTTGTATTATTTACGTGTCTGATTTATTCTGTGTGACTTATGGGTTATTCCATGACTCACTGGGGAAGATTCTGTTAGGTAGGCGCATACCTATACAGCATTAATCGTTATTATTGAGCAGCATTATTGTTGTTAACATTTTATCAAATTAAACACTGACATACCATGACAAACCCATTTAGAATTTTCCCTGAAATCTACAACTTTAAGAGGGTTTTTGCAGTTTTTTTTCTTTTAATTTCACTGGTTGGGTTTTATAGCAGCACATTTACATTATGGTCACTCTGATCTATCCTGTTTCCAACAGAAGGCAGCTGTGACCATTTAAAAAGCTGTGAAACGATGAGAGCTTGCTATACCTGTCAAGCACCAAATGGCTAACAGTTCGTTAATGAGCTCGCGAAGAACACCTGGCATCCAACAGATAAGAAACCTTTTTAGCCGAGAGTTGGAGGAGACCAAAATACATAAAGAGAGAATATTGGTGCTACAGTCCTCAAGTGGACATAATGTTGCTCTGTGATTAGTAGCGTTATAAAGGTAAATAATGCTAATACTAAAACTACATAATAATAGATACTACTGTATTGTATGTCATTCCGCTTGTTTTTGAGTTCTTGAAAGTTTCTACGATATACAGTATAATAATATTGTAATAATGTAATGTATCATAACTGCCTCATTGTCAAAGTTAGCTCATCCCGTCCGAACGGTATACGCTAAAAACGCTATAAACTGAAAAAAATTTGGATTATTAAGGGGTCTTCCTGGTTCCATAACCCAGACTAGCCACTGCATTGTAGCATTGGGCTAATGGAGGGTACAGGAAGGAGGGTAGTTACTGTCCTTAGATGTGGAGGAAGTCGCTTCCTCCAAGCACGAAAGCTAATGACCCCTGGTGGATGTAGGTCTGTAAAGCATTTAGTTGAATAACAAGTAGCCTTACCCACACAGTCCGCATGAACGGAACAGAAAAGCCCGGCGAACAGGACGGGGGTTGTCCTCTAATCTGAACTGGCCCGCTAAAAATGGCTATAACTTCAATAACATAAGATGGATTAGCCTTTTATTCAGCGTGAAGTTATAATTTGAATACTATTTTGTTTCAGTTGGGTTTTAGTCTCCCGCAAAATCAATGATGTGATGCTGACGACTGGAACGAGCTCCGTTGAACAAGAAATATGTGGATGGTGTAAAAGTTGTTTTTGCCTTTGGGATTAAGTCGGAGGTTAGAAGAGTGATTCTTAAACTATGTGAACCAAGTACCAACATCACCATCTCAGCAAACTAAAATGTCACCTTGCAAATGCGTCAACAGCAAATATTGAATGTGTGCTGTGTGCTGAACCTGAGCTGTGTACAATACGATGACACCCATCTAGGTTACATAGGGACAAGTGGGACTACTGTCAACCAAAAAAAAGAACGAAAAACTTATTTTACCTATTTAAAATCCATGTGAGTTGTGAAGTTTTCAACAACAATGGAATTTCAACAGATTTCAGTGGTTTTGATTCTCTGCATTCATCTGGCAGACCACCAGGGGGCACGTCAAGTACAAAAGGTGCTGCTCACACCTCAGTTTGAAAACCACTGAGATTTGGTGTCTTGCCAAAGGGCACTTCAGCAGGGTGGCTGCTCGTCAACAAGGAGACCTGAACTTTGTGCCTCCACTCATCGGGCCCCCCAAACACCGCCCGTGTAAACGAGCTGATAACGGCCTTGGCTCGAGAGCGCACGGCGCGGTATCTTGGTCGTGCACGCACGAACGCACCCACTCAACCTTTGGACCACTAAACGGACTTTGCCTGCGCCTCTTATCAACACGCAGCCTACACGGAACACGTGGACGCTTTAAAAACATTACTGGTGTTAACAGATGCTGTTCCTGCATCCTGAGTGGGCGGACAGGTTTGCGCTTCAAACCCATCTGACAGGGTCTATCCAAAGACGCACAGCGCATCAGCAACACCGAAAACCCACGCGTCCCGCCTCCCGGTGGAGAGCGCTTCGTTTCAGTTAACCCTTCAGGCGCACTGCGTTCGAACGCGCTCATTAAAATGCACGCCCTGTCATTTACGCACACGCCTCGTGGATTGTGGGCCCCTTTTTGCCATCGCCTACCGTTTATGGCCAGCACAGTTTCCGATGGATGTGTTCGTGGTCCCGTGGAAGGAGGATGGCCAGGACATCCGAGACTTTTTCAGTCCCGGTCGGTCGCTCGTATCCACGGCGTCAGAGCGCTCCATGTGCCGGTGGTGATGCCTGTCGGTGTCGGAGTATCCCCGGTGCTTAATCTTGATCGGGGTCCGGGGTTGCCTCCAAAGATGTTGTGGAGGCTTCAGAGTCGCCTGTCCCTCCCGGGGAACAGGGAGCGACAGGGACAGGCTCTTTTTCGAGCATGGTGGTGCTTCCATCATAGTGCAAAAAAAATGAAAATACCACTTAAAACTTATTAATCAACTATTATGGCTGTATATATGTATTTATTTCAAACACAAAAAGCACTTCGTGTCCATTGCCCGCCACTTGATCTCTCTGCCCCCGTAGCGTTTAAATCAAAGTGGCCAAGTCCAGCACAGCCCAGATCTGATTGTTGTTTTCTGAATAACATCAAAACACCGTCCAGCTGCTGTCACAGTGCAAACAGTTCATCCAAACATCATTTTTAGAGGTGATCGGTGTTAATCTAGCCAAGGATCTCCTCCTCGCTTTGATCCCCGGGTCTTGCTGTTGGTGATGAGAGACCGGTCCTGCTGCTTCTCCTGAAGTTTGACGCCTCGTCGCCCATAGCGCACAGGCAGATCACTGTATTTATTTTAGAGAATTTATTGCTTTTGACAAACCTCTTCTTCCTCAGGCACAGCTCGCCGGGCGCTGGCTCCTGTGCCTTGTGGTATTATTGCTGCCCGGGTGTCTTTCAGTGCCGAGCTGAAATTTCCAAGCAATTTACATAAAAAGTACTCAATCTATCACGGTCCGTGGAGAGCTACGGCATCTCTGTGCGCACGTACCCCGCAGAAGTCTCCTCCATGGAAATGTTTGATCCGATAATTTCACTGTGACGTGAAATTAGACCCAATACCCATCCTTCCTCAGTAAATCATGATGATCTATGGATGGTTGGACATATCCAAAACCCACACGCGATTCTTCCTTCCTTCCCGTCTCTCTTCTCTCTCTCTCTTTCTCTCTTTTCCTTTGATATTCTTTGCATCATAAAATGACACAGGCTGATAATTGCCGAGCTTCTGGAATCATTTTCAGTGTGGGGCTATTATCTTCCCATCCTCATATTTGCGAGAGTTCGACGGCAAATATGGGCTTCACCACAGAGCTCCCTCTCTCTCTCTCTCTCTCTCTCTCCCTCTCTCTCTTGGTGAATCCTGTCAGCTGGGGTGGGTGGTTGGTTCTAGGTCCTCCTTAGTGATGTGTCAGCAGACCAGGGGTTTTAAACCTTTATCTGCTCATCACTTATGTTTTTGTTTTGTTTTGTTTTTTTAATCCCAAATTACTGCTGCAAAAACAACAGATTGCTCAAATGATGTCATCCCTAATTCTACCTATTTGTCCTGTGGATGAATTTTCATCATCATTGTGTCATCCCAGCTTGAATAGTGTCTCTGCAGTATTGTGAGACTGAAACACAACTAAACACATATTGCCGGGGTTACCGCTCAGAATCCCACCAGAGCTGCCAAACTGGAACACATAAAGCATCTGGGAGCTGACTTTTCTGACAAAGTGACCACTGACAATTGGCTCCCTGAGAATGTGGCCGACTTCCTCTTCAGTGATGGCTGTGTGAAGATATAAAATCGGATTGCACCATGGGGCGGCACAATTCATTCTCTGGAATTGCAGGTGAAATGTAAAATCGACCTGGTGTCATTTAAAAGTGCCCGCACGGTGAATATTGGAGAAAGCTATTGCCATTTCCAAATTCCACACGGATCAGAAAGCCTTTTTTTCCATGTTTGTCTGAATCACAGTAATACAACTTCTGTCCTCTCCCAGCAGAAAGCAGATAAGTAGACCGTAAATGTACGTACGCCAAGTGGGTTATCTTTACAGTCACCTTTGTCCTTCTGTGTGATGAATTTCAGATGGAAAGTTAGACTGTGAGACACGAAACAAGACAGGGGTTTTTGGTGCACATCTGGATCCAGGCTAAACTGTTAAATAGATCTGGGTCACAACAATTTAACAAACATTGTACACATCTCCTAAGCTGGTCTCCCAGTGAGGCTGTTCAGCCCTGGAGGAGGTAAATGTCATCTAATGTTTTCATTCTGCAGTCGAGCCAGTAGGAGACTCAATAACAGCGACTTGATATTTAGGTAATCCATCACAGATAACAGAATGTCTTCTTCAATTGTTGTCAAGGGTATCATTCTGTGGAAATTAAATGCAAATTTCACAAAACAGAATGTCTACATTCGATTGCATTATCACATTGCAGTAACAAAACTCAAAATTGAGATAAAAATGAGAGGAGACACAGGCTTCACTATGGCCGTCAGGCTGAGGTTTACTGCAGAGCTCAAGCAATATTCATTAATGAAAGATGAGAGAATGAATTTAAATGATCAGCTTAAGCACAATATGGGTTTTTTAGTACAGGGTAAAACATGTGGCTATGTGGTCCTTGAATTGCTAATAAATCATCCAGGTTGTTCGCATTTTTGAAAAATAAAGACAAATTGCAGTAAAATGTAATTCATTCTGGGTTAGGAGCAGCCGCAGCATTCATGCTGGTCTCACGCACCGTAGGAGGGTGATAGACTGAGCTAATAAGAGCCCTGGGAGGACCTCAGAGTCAAACCACCACCGTTAGATGAGGTGGTTCACATACCTGCATGGGAAAGATGCTTCTCAGACATTTTGTATTCGAGACACAGCTCTGAAGAAGAAAACCACAGCAGCAGCACGAGAGAAAGCCTCCATTTCCCAGTTGGACCTGAAGACATCTTGGTGTCCCTCTCGGAGAGCTGGAGGAGGCTGTGTGAAAAGGGACATCTGGGCTGCTCTGCTCGCTTTGCTGCCACTGTGACCCTGACACAGATAAGGAACGACAAAACAAACAGATGGAGGGTTTTGGATGCACTATAAACTTTTTAAAAAGCTTCTGCTCCTCATCTTCCCCTAGCTGTCGGCATGTTTAGAGTCCACTGTGATCGTTCTCAGGGAAGGATGCTCCAAATAAAAATGAAAGTACTGACAGATCTAAAATTATGAGCGCCCTGTTTTGGTGCCAGTGTGCGCGATGCTAAAACATAGTATTGGACACACAAACAGAAAATAGGTGCCCTGTTTGCACTAAGGGAATGCATGAATAAATGATGAATACATACCAGGAGGGTGTCACTGGATAGGAACACGCTACCCTGCTTAATATGGCACTGCGGGTCAGTGTAACATATCAATAGAACATTCGATATGTTCCAGGCGAGTTATATTCCCAAAATCTTCGATCCACTTGATGTAAAAACTTTTAGAATTCATTTGAATGTTTCTGCTACGTGTTTTGAATCTGATTCTGAGGTGGGCTTTCAAAGTTAGCGCACAGTGAGTTATGTGTTCCTTTTAAAAAGGTGCCGGCTGCTGATTTATTCAAATATCAAGGCTGTAGAAAGAAATCCAAAGGTTAGGAGCGTAATTTTATCTGCGGCTTTTTCATGTCAGGGGCAGCTCTCTCTTTCTGTCTGAGAAGACAAAACTGTTTTTTATTCCTAATCTAGGGTTTGTAGTTAGATGTTTCTGTAGACTGTATTTCATATTGTCTTAATGGAGCTATAGCAAGAGGTAAAAGATGCAGCTTTGCCCTTTTGAAATGATGTTATTGACACAATGTGCATCGTGACTGTTCTTATATTCAACAGGAGCATTTTTCATTCACTGTGAAATATAAGCACAGTTGGGTATCCAGAATGATAATATGACCTTTAAGGCTCCACTGGTGGATCTTCTCATGAAAGCTCTGTGACACAAAGATGCTCACAGAGCATCGCCTACACTCCCCAGACACACACACAGAGACACACACGGAGACAGAGAGTGTTGTTAAATATATATGGGTCATTGAAAAACAAGATTATCATAAGTTTGGGAAGAGTCACGGTGGAGGTCTGGCACAATCCCACCCCATTGGTTCCATCCAAGGCTGTACACATCCATCCATTATCTATACCGCTCATCCCAGCGATCATTGGTGAAAGGCAAGGTACATCCTGGACCGCAGGGCAGACAGAGACAGACAACTGGATCATACTCCAATTCACATCTACGGTCAATTAAGATACTCCAATTCAACAAAGCTCATGACTTTTGAGGTGGGAGGAAACCGGGGTACCCAAAGAAAACCCACAGAGACACGGGGAGAACATGCCAACACCAAAGGGAAAGGATCAGGGTCAGTCCAGGAGGCAAACCAAGGACCATCTGGCCATGAATTCAACTAATGCTGTGAGGTAACAGTGCTAATGATCAAGCCACCGTGTTGCCCTCCATCCAAGGCTGTGTGCCTGAATTACAGTACAGGCAGCTCAAGCCTCAGGACACATACCTCAAATGAGTCAGATTTATTTGCTGGAGCCCAGGAGAAACACAGCTCCACAGTCCTTGCTGTGTAGTTGTCTGTGACAGGAGGAATAGTGTGATGGGAAAGCAGGGGTGCCACCATATGAATTAAGTGAAAATCTACTATTTTGTCCGAGTCTCCTGAAGTCATTGGCCATTTTGTGTGTACTCAAAGAGCCTGAGATTGAAACAGAATGGAAGGAATGTGACCAGAAAGAAAGGGGGGGAGCATAAGGGCTCTCTGTCCTGAAATAAAACAGCATAACTTTAAAGTTTGGATGAAGAGTGGGAAGAACCTGCTGTGTTTTGGTAGCAATATGGGTCCACTATGGGTCTATATATATTCCTCAGCAGAGTGGACTTACATTACCATTATTATTATTATTATTATTATTATTAATACT
>OMNV01016495.1:47546-76680 GCA_900303265.1 Brotula barbata | reverse complement strand
CACTGACCTACATTTACAACCTAAATTCTAATATTTGTTCCATGAAATTGTATTAATTTATTCCCAACAGTCTTTTCTCTTCATTTCATAGCGTTTCTCTTGGCTGCACTGCTTCCAGTACGTGTATGTGGATGTTAGATTTTTTGTCCAATCAGATTTCAGCCTCTATGTGTTGCCATGTCAATCTAATCTGCCTTCAGAACCAGTAGTTCTGGCCCATGTTACTTCAACTATATTAACAATCGGACTGTTTCTTTAACCAATCAGATTTCAAATTCTCCTCCCTGGTCCATCTATCTGGTCCACAGTAACATCAGCATTTCTCCGTCCTCTGATTGGTCGGTCAGAGCAAAACTGTTACAGCCAAGTTCGACTAGTAAAACGTGTCTGTAGAGATCTGCACACATTAATACATTTGAGTTCGAATTTTTTACGCCCACAATGGCTGACGGAGGAGGAGGAATGGACTTGGTCTGGGACATACTTAAAAATCCATTTTCAAGGCAGACTTTTCCAGAAAAGCTAGACATCGTGAGGAGAGGTCGGCCAACCCCGATAATTGCGACGTGATAGTGGTGGTATTAAGAAGTGGATTAAGTCCGGTAAGTCCCCACTGAAGGCCCAGGTACCAAATGCACGGCCCGACACTGATAAGATGTAAGTAGAATCGAAATCTGAAAGCAGAAGTTTGAGTGTGGATTCTTGTAGGTTCCACAGAGATCAACTACAAAGCAGCATTTTCCAGTTTCCAGTCAAACTCACATTACTGCTTAATGCAAATTATTGGGCTTAACTTAGCAATAGTGTTTTGAAGTACATTCTAATATTGCAAAGACAAAGCCCTGTACTGTAATTTGCACCACTTGGAATGTAAAGATATTCAGCGAACATGAAGGCAGCCTCATCGTCTGATTGGCTGCCAGCTGGCAGGAAGCTGCTCTGGTATTGAAATATGCATGCATCCTATAGAGCTGCTGTATGATGCTCTGGCTTCATTTATCAGGCTTTATCTCCAGCTGTCTCACACGGAGAACACACACCCCCTAACACCTCTGTGCTGCTAACGCTGGCAGACAGCTGCATTCCTGCATCTTACAACCTGCCCGAATACAACATAAGGAGAGCAAAAACGAAACGGTACAACTGGATGATTGGTTTGGATTAATTCACATTATCTGAACCGCGGATTTAGTAGGAAACTGTAATTTGGTCAAAATAATTAAGTCCATATGCAGTTAAATTGATTCCTGGCAAACAATGTCAAATATTCATTGTGGTAAAATAAACAAAGCACATGCGTTATTGATTTATATTTAAAACAACAACAAGAGGCATCAGTCTATCAAAGGAATTATCCCAGAATCAAACTCCTGTCTAATGATTCACCCGTCGTTGATGAGGCCCTTGTGAATTCCACTTGAAACTGTGCGTCTGTGTGAAGATAATCTCCATTCACGTCTACGGGAGACACTTCTGGGGCAGTCAAGTTACAGACACAAGTGAGTGGGAGATACAGTAGATCAAAGATGTGGCTGAGAATAAAAGCATGTCCTGCGGTGGCCTTAATCCTTCGACACCTGCGATTTGAAGCTCCCTCCTTTGATGTAGCTGGTTCAGCTGGAGAGAAAGAGACTTGATAGATTTCAAACAGAGAGCGAGGAGCGAGGGCCACAATGGGAGAGAGAGAGAGAGAGAGACAGAGAGGTGTCTGTCACACAGGGCTCATTTAGGACAGAAGTGATGTGAACTCAAGAAATAGATGGGATTGAAACCCCACAACACACACACACACACACACACACACACACATGAGTTTTGGCATTGTCTCTCAAAGCACATGATCGAAATGATGATCTGCTTCCAGGAAATGTCTTAAAATGACAAATGTGGAAAATTCAAAGCCAGAAGTAAATCATTATGACACACACACACACACAGACAAAGCTTATGTGGTTAGCCATGTGATTTAACATTATGCCGCTCATTATTTATCCTTTCCAGTGAGTGTGCTTCATTAAACATTACACAGATTAAGCAGTGGACCCACTTGGATTCCTCAGCCTCTGCTTGAACTGTCCAATTAAAGGAACTTAATTCCTGTTGGTTCCTGTTAGACATTACTGTTCAATATTAGTCCACATTTGTTCAGTCTGAAAGGAGAACTAAATCTAATCAGTCAGGCTCGTCTCATTGAGAACAAATCTGTGACAAATCTATAGATCTGGATGTAATGATTTTCTCCAGGTTTGCTTCATGTCCTGTTCAGCATCACACCAACAATAGCAGTGCAATGACAATTCAATAATCCGTCCTACCACACTATGGGACCGTATAGTGAAGACAAAAGGGGGAGATGGACGTTTCTGAGGCAGCCTGTTTACCTCAGACAGCTGGGAGGAGGGAAGTCAAAAGGACAAGAGCAGTGACAGCACAAACATACTGAATTTTTCATATACTTTTAACATATTTGGTCACTATGGTCATGGGCATCACAAGAACTACACGTAATCGTGTCTGGAAGCAAAGAGGATGCAACACTTGTAGCATCCATCCATTCCGCTTAAATTCAAATATTTTCACACTTCCTGTATCTTCATCTTCACCAGGCTAATACTACCACATGGAAAATACATGGCTACCCAGTCCCTAATTGCCTTTTTCTTGCGTGCGGTGCAGCGCTAATGTCAATCAACAGCTGGATAACAATCAATTTTTGCGTGCTGCTCCTCTGCTGATGTGAGAGCTCGGTGCCTGAGCCACCATCCAGAGCCTCATCCCAGTGCTTTGTTCTGTACAGAGCATGTTGGGGGTTGGGAAACATACTGGGTGTGGTCTTGCTGTTGTCATAGCAACACAGTTATCGCTGGTTTGACCCAGTCATGTTACACACTGGAGGAACTCTCTCGTCTATGAGAGTATGCAAGTGAGCTATCCAAAATATGGGGGGTGGGGGGCATACCAACAGAGCACAGAGGTAAAACTACAACACATTCATAAAGAGTTTAGGTGTAACGTGTGTTTTCCAGGCGAATCTATAGTGCAGCTACAGCCTATTATACATGCCTTTCAGAGGCAGAGAGATAGACTCTGAGGCTTTTCAGAGTTCAAACAAGCGGAGAACATCAATTATACCAGTAGAAATGCTGCCGCACAGCAATATCTTCCTTAATAGACGGCTGCTGTTATAAAACACAAGGTTACATGACATTATTGGGCGTAGCAAGCAGGAGTCAATTTGTTCTCTCTCTCTCTCTCTCTCTGTGTGAATGAGTGTGTCTGCGTATTAGAAAGGACAGAGAGAAAGAGAGCACCTGACCTGCAGGCAACCCCACCTAAGTGGTTGCAGAAAATAAATCACAAGCTCTGACTGATACAGCTACAGCCCACAGTGTGTCAGCCAGTATACAGCTCATGAGTTTATTATGAATTAAGGAGATTTAACAGTGTCACATCAGGTGAAATACAGTATTGAATCAGCATCAAACAAGATTGGTTTTTATTAAAAATTAAATATCACAAACCTAACGGGACAGAGAGGGCCTTAATAATGTACTTATGCTAATTACGTCGTGGCTTAATAAAAAGCAGGGGCATGATGTCATTAACGAATCATTCACCTACCCGGTCATCATGGGTTCAGGCAGCTGCATTTTGAAGATATGGTTTAATTTTATTTTTATAGACCTGCAAGCATTCAGAATCAACTGCATTAAGCCAAAAAAACAACAACAACAACAACAAAAGCCAAAACTTTAGAAACACTTTATATTACACTACATGTAAGGTTAATTCAACTGCTTTTAACAACATTAAATTAACTACATACAGTATAAGGGTGAACTACACACGTTAGAGAATGTCACCACCTGGTGGCAAAATGTAGAATTGCAAGAAATTGATGCTACTATGGTACTATTACAGAATATTGGCACTAAATATTGGCTATTGGTGCCTTTAGTATTACAGTGAGCCTTTAAAATCTAAATGAGTTAAATCCCAAAGTGCACTTTCTCTCATTTAATGGATTTAACGTATGGATACGGTTTATCTGAAGTATGCATATATAAGTTAAAAACAAATATCCAGAAAACAAAGTGGTGCATCTGAAGACATGTTGAAGACAAGCCTACATAGAAATATGATCATAATGAAAACTTAGCAACAATGACAGCAATTAGGTGCTAAAGCCAACAGCATCTCTAACTCTGTAATCTAATTACTAAATAGAAGCAAGAACTTTCCCCTTAAGGGTGAATCAATGGGATCAATATGTTTCGTCATCGATATGACATAAGGACAGATGTGCCAATGTGCAGACACTGCCAGTAAAGTGACCATTTATAGCTGCAGAAAGCTATATGATCTGAGGAAAGGAAATACAATAAATGGAAATGTTCCAAAACAACACATTTATCTGCCACTGACGGATGTTTTCATTAGTGGAAATAGAATTGTCTGTCCAATGCATGCTTTTGCAGTCAGTTAGAAATATGAATGTGCTTTTTAAATCGATGTACACTAGTAGAAACCGAGGAAGGTTCAGGGGATGTATTAAATGTCAGGTAAGAAATTCCTTATGGACAGCCAGTTAATTCACGAAAGCTTACCTAAAAGTGATGAGGTGTCAGGCAAAATCCCTCATTTAACATACAAGATGTCACTAATCCGCTTTCTCACAGCAGACATGTCATATCAGGAAGAACACAGCTGTGACTATTAAAATTAATGATGGCTGCATTCCATCTTGGTAACCATATAAGTGAGCAGTGAATGCAGCACGTAATAATGTTCCTTTACACCTGTGGTTTTCCTGTTGTGACATGTCAAAATGTCTTTTCAAATACTAAAGTATGTAGACAAGGTGTATATTCTGTATGTATGCAAAATATATAGGGACGTAAATATACAAAAAAATACATATAAAAATATACAATACAAGAAATTACGGAAGTCCGCACAGCTTTTAAACGCAACACAGCCATTTAGAATCAAACAGAATTGGAAGCTAAAAGCTAACTGAGAATTTAATGGAATACTACTTACTAGACTAATTAAAACACATTCTTCAAATGAGTAACGACTCACCATGTTTTGGAACAAGAGTGCCTGGTTTTCGAGTAGTGTCCCACAGGCCGTGCGTAACTTTTGGAGTAAGTAGTGTAAAGTAACTGTACGTGTTTATTTTAGCTAAGTTTCCATTAGCAACTTCAACGGTCTGCTGCGTTTAGTGAATCTGTGTTAGCTAGCTACATTAGGCTACACTGTACATTAAATGTTGTCATTCTGTGTTAAACTGAATGCCTAGACTCTTTGCTCAGTATTTCTTGAAGCTTTAAGTGTTGCTAATATTTCTTAGTTTGGCTGACATTTACTCGAAATTAATTAATAATCAACAGTTTTAATAGGTAATTATTAACTTAAGCAGTCTGGCCAAGCTTGCACACAATGAAACATTTCAGGCCTTGAATTATGGGATTTATTGATATTTAGATAAGTGGTGCATATATATTTGGATGATAAATCGATTAGAATGTTATTCGGGTTTGTTTCACAGATCATTACGAAGTAAAAGCCAAAGTTTATCATCAATACCTTGAATTTTCCAGCTCAGATTTAGTTGTTGATTTACTTTATCATTTTAGTTGACTTGTGGCAGGTGTATGATGTTATTGAAAGCTTTTTATTTTAATGAGTAATCTTATCTGTATACTTTGGGTATATATTTGCATTTTTACTCATTGTGTAACATTTTGAGAAATCTTTTTGTGTAACACATTTTTCGTTGCAGAATCTGAAGGTGGAAGGATTGCTGGTTGTGGTACAGCGGACTACCTCTTCAGTGCCGATGCTTCATGTCCTGATACTCTGAAGTGAGCTACAGTATAAGATGCTTCATATTCATCACCTACCTAATTATTTCCAGGAAAGTCTGTTTAGTTACCTTACAATTATATCTTCATTTCTGTTCTCAGGATCTTTGAGAGCAAAGATTACCTCTGGAACAAGGTGACAGTCTTTCACAGCTTGTTTCTGTCTGCCTGTGAGAAGCGACAGAGTGTTCAGTCTGTGTGCATAGGACATTATGTTCTGCCACCAGGCTCTGTACAGGATGGTGAGGAACGTTATTTTCTGCACTTCAAATCACCAAGTAATTTTATCTGTAAAAATAAATGATGTGTTCTTGTGATGATCATCTAAGAAGTTAGAAACACAGTGGGGAGGTTTATTTGGGAACGTGAAGATGATCAGTCAGTAGCTCAGGTAAGGACATGTTGAAATTATAAAATCTATATTCATTCAATTTATACACAACCAGATCACAAAAATTGTGCTCATCAACTTTATTTTGTTGTTTTGAATGACAGGGTTCCCATGAGAGTTTCCAAAGCTCCAGTGAAGAAGACAGTAGCAGCCAGTGGGTTTCTACTTTCTATTAAAAACACTTTCACACTTTCTATACTAGGCTGGATTGTAATCATTTGTGAAGTCTCCAAAACTGCTCAAATTGCCTTTTTCCAATTCTGAAAGATCTGATACAGACACCACATACTACGAAGCCCCTCTGCATTATGAAGCGCAAGATGATCCAGTTGGAAACCCGTATACAGGCATGTACATGTACTTATAAATGTACTCTTTAATTACGGTGTGTTAATGTTAGAAAATGCCTGTACATTTCAACAGTTATCTAATTCCAGAGTTACCAGAAGTGGAACTATTTTCTTTTGATTTTATGAGCCCCTCTCTCTTGTATTGTTCGGTGAATGACACTGGACCTTTTTACTTGTTCACCACAGGATTTGTGAGCATGGATACACTGCAGAAATATTCAGGGGATCTGTGTGATTTCTATCCTAAATGTTTCCGATGCTCCGTCTGTAATGTTCGTTGCTGCTTACTCCACACTTCATAAAAAAATATAAAACAACAACAACAACACATGTTGTGTTTGAGAACAGCAAACAGTAGCTATTCAATCTTGTGAGTGGAAGATTTTGTATTGGAAAATTATTGACCAACATTGACTGAATAAATGGTCGTAACAGAGGTGAAATGTATCTAATTTTTGAAAATGTGATGGCACCTAATAAATTTTTTATCCTTCTCATACAGCAATTGCTTTTTTTTTTTTTTTATCTCTCAGTTACGTTTCTCAGCAAAATTAAGGATAGAAAACAAACAGGAAATATGGTGTAAAATTCACTGTGTGTTATGCAAATGATTTTACAATATACACTGTTTATATGTATAATGCAAACATCAAACTTTCATATACACACTCCACCTTGAAGCAGACCCACAGAGAGTGATAAAATAATACCAACCAGCTGTGAAATCTAGTGACCAAAAATAAAACAGAATAATTGAACACCATAGTCCAGTAATAAGTAACATTTTGGTGAGGCCAAATTGTCAGAAAGCTGTAATTTCAGGTAAAGTCAGGTAAAAGTCTCTAGACCATACCAGTCATAGACAGGAAGACGTAATAATAAGGAAAACAACGGATGATGAATGAACACAATCATATAAGTGAATATGTCCCCAATATTATGAAATGTCCTTCAACGTTTATCGAAATACTTCCTGAACGTGTAGGTTTTTCATAGGATATGTGATCATATCCGAGACGTGTAGGGGTTTAGTGCAAATCATTTATACTTCCAACTACTTAGACTTGGTATAAATGTATTTCTTATTTTTATTCTGTATACACATATATTTAAAGTCTTAGACCTCGGTATTTGTTGGTACAGGTCAGATTATGGACGTCTGGGACACGTTAGAGATTCTGTCCACCCCTCTGAAATGGACCGGTCCGCCGCAGTTTATCCAATCACAGGCTTTGTTTTGGTCCCGCCTCGAGCTTTAGGAAAACGTTGGACTTTAACGCATTCCGTTTCAGCGGAGGTCGTTTATTGGAATACTGTGTGTTCTTACCGGACTGTTGGAGAAATGGAGCGGGACAATCTGTCCGTGGTGCTGCACCGCCAGGGAGACATCCGGCTGGTACACACCGCGACACAAACCATAACAATTCTGTCTACTTTCGACACACAGTGAGTGACGATCGTTGATCTTTGCAAACTTGAATTGACTTGAGTTTTAATCTGTCACAGGAGAACCGACCCGTCCCGGAACCAGGACCCAATGGTATGACACGCTCAAAACAGATCCATCATACGGGAGAAAACTACATTTTCTGTCAGCTTAGATACAAAAACAATCCATTGTTAATGAGTTGAATCTGCATTATTTCTCATATAAATACACTTGAAACTTCCTTAAACTAATTTTTATGTTTTTGGAACACGAGTGAAAATCTTGTATTCTGCGGCTGTAAGGGCAGTTTTGAAACACATTCTTAAAATCTCCATCTTTCATGAATATGGATGCAACTAGAGGTTATTTGCATTATGTAAACCAATGAACTCATGCTAAATGACTCAGTGGATAAATAGGTTGCAAAAAATAATGCAATCTCACTTTCTGCCTCCTTAAAAACTTTATCTGTTTACACTGCAATGATCAAATCCAGGACCAGTTGTATCATGCAATGTGGTTAATAAATAACCTAGATTTTGCTTTTGTATGTATGTATTTAGGCACATATCCTGTAGTTGCATCCAAACATTAACAAATGAATAGTGTATCCTCTTCTCTGTCCTCACTCTGTCATGTTTTGTGTCCAGAGGTTTTGCTCCAGATGCACTCTGTTGGAATCTGTGGGTCAGATGTGCATTACTGGCAGCATGGTCGTATTGGGGATTTTGTGGTCAAAGAACCTATGGTGTTGGGCCACGAGGCATCTGGAACTGTGGTGAAGGTGGGGTCGGCCGTCACACACCTCAAAGTTGGTAAGTGCATGGTGGGTGTGACGTAGCAGAGGCTGTGAGTCCTGTAATGAGTGTTTCTGGTGTGCTCTTTGTATTAATGACACTCAAAATTGTACTTCCTAGGTGACAGGGTAGCAGTTGAGCCAGGCGTGCCTCGTGAGATGGACGAGCACTTCAAAAACGGCCGCTACAACCTCTCTCCCGCCATCTTCTTCTGTGCCACTCCCCCTGACGATGGAAACCTGTGCCGATACTACAAGCACAGTGCCAACTTCTGCTACAAGTACACTTCCTTCAGGGCAACCTGAATCTATAACTGCTCACACTAAGTTTCGTAACACTTAACTGATCTCACCTTCTTGCTTAATCTTGGCATCTAAACTCCTTTTCTCGCCATCGTTGCTTAACCTTCTGCCGCCTAGGTTGCCTGATAATGTGACATTTGAGGAGGGAGCTCTGATCGAGCCTCTTTCCGTGGGGATCCACGCCTGTCGCAGAGCTGGCGTGACTCTTGGGAGTACCGTGTTTATCTGTGGTGCAGGTACCGAGGATTCGATGCGAACAAAAATGATAACCCTTCTCTTGCATAAATGTTTTCATCCACATGATTTTGTAACCTGCACCCTGAGCTGCAAACGTGTAAATAGAATGCTTGTAATTTATTTGAAATACCAAAGCAAATAAGGACTCTATATCGACATGCAGTGGGTGTGGTCACAGCGCTGAGAATCACACTGACTCAACAAACAGGTTGAATATTAAGTTACTTACCAGGTCTGCACACCCTGAAAGAGACTTAATATTTAACCTGTTTAATTCAGTCAAAACCAGGTTCACATGGCCTTGTGTTTGAACATTAGCACCTCATTGTTACAATGTTTAGCCAAACGCGTGAGATCACTTGTGTATAATTATTGTTATTTTGTGGTGTCTCTACAAAAGGCATGTTTATTTTTTTTTCTCTTCCCACAGGTCCCATCGGGTTGGTCACTCTGCTGGTGGCCAAAGCCATGGGAGCCTCACAGGTCATCATCACCGGTAACACTCAGAGTGGACCCCGTAGATATTTAAATAGCCTTAAATTACTGGTGAAATACAGATTCTGATCCATTCCGTTGTTTTCAGATCTGTCTGCAGAGCGCTTAGCCATGGCCAAAGAGTTGGGCGCTGACTTCCAGTTGACAGTGAAGCGAGAGGACGCGCCGAAACATCTGGCCAAGATGGTGGAGAGCACGCTGGGAGTTCAGCCTCACATTACGATCGACTGCAGCGGTGCTGAGAGCTCCATTCAAACCGGCATCTATGTGTGTGAATACCAACTTTCTGTAAACATTCACGGTTCATTGGACGCTTTCAGTCTCATCTAGCTGAATAAACAATGGATACCTGACTTTTTACGAGCTATCTTTCAGGCAACGCATCCTGGAGGCGTGGTGGTGCTGGTGGGGGTCACCTCTGAGATGGTCACCGTTCCTCTGATCAGCGCTGCTATAAAAGAAGTGGACATCAGAGGGGTGTTCCGCTATTGCAATACGTGAGAAAGTTGACATCTTTTGCAACTTCACTAAGTTCTCTTGTAGTTTACTTACAGTCACCAACCTGTACCGGGCTTGTCATTGAGTCAGATTATCTCTAGATTTATATTGGACAACAATGTTGTGTATGTTGTGTTGCAGTTGGCCGATGGCTATAGCCATGTTGGCGTCCGGGAAAGTGAACGTGAAGCCCCTTGTGACCCACCGGTTCCCCCTGGATCAGGCCATCCAGGCCTTTGAGACGACCCGTCAGGGGGTTGGGATAAAGGTCATGTTAAAATGTGACAAGAAAGACCAGAGACCTTGACCTGACCAGCAGCACGGAACCAAAGCTGACCGGCAGACAGCAGGGCACACATATTACACGTGGACATTGACCTTAAAGATAATAGATCCACTTCAAAGAGACACACAAATAACGAGACTGGGAGTCACAGATGAGTGCTGCATGAGCTACAGATCAGAGATGTAAGAAGCATCAGATGTTACAAATCAAGTTCTATATTTCATCAACGCTTAATCTCACTTGTGATCAGAAGCCAGCATTTGTTATCTTTTTATAACTTTATAGAATAACTGATTGTGTTGTATTGAATTTAATAAATTTGTAATGCACACTTTCAGATACAAGCACTGTGGTACAGAAATTCCTAAATGTAAAAAAAAAAAAGAAAAAAAAAAAGACAATAATAATTAAATAAATAAAATTGATTCGCTCATCTTGTGCTGCCTGGTTTTAGCCACGAGGGGGAAGCAGAGGCTCGTATAGTATCTACGCAGACGGTTTGATTAGTGCGTGTTCAAAGTTGAAGATGTGATCCATTCCAACAACACAGCCCGGTTTCTCTTTGATTTTATTATCTTGCCACAATGACATGGTACTATTTTACGAGGCATGCACACAGATAATGTTCATAATGGTCAGGATTTAGTACAATGCTTTGTAAAACCATTACTCGCTGGTAAGGCTTTTTCTGTCACAGTGTGTGATTCACAGTTCTCTCTCTTTGCCTCTCCAGACTGAAAGCTGACGTACAGGTGGGGAGATGTTTGCAATGACTAAACCCGTGATTATTTTTTTTTTTTTTTGGATTTTTTTTTAACATGAGCACAATACTAGACAAGTTTCTCTTTATGTACAGACATTCTAATACTGCTTATGGCAACACAGTACATTCACAATCCACTCATAGTATATATGAGTTTCAGTCAGGAACACTACAGATGAACATACAGTAGAATAGCACAAACACAAAATTTGACTTCATTTTTCATCCATTTGACCGTGATATCAAAAGCATAATTAATGCATCATGTTAATCGTTTTATTGAGTTGCTCGTTAAACCTGTGAGTGTTGCACGGTTTTAGAAAACTTACCACTCCGAGGTTAAACTTTTGTATTGCCCTAAAATGAAGTAAATGAAAAGATATGGCGTTTCTCCCATAAACCCATGCTGCGAGCATCGGTTTGATTCACATTGACCGTACATCCACTAAGCATATTTAAATCCAGCATGTTACACACTAAAGTCCTTTCCTTTTCACTGGCAGGAGGCAGTGAAAACCAGCAATTACTCGCATCCTCACCATCTTTACTGTCTGCTGTGGACTCAAAAGCAAGAATCCACGAATATTTACAATGCAGCTGTGGCCCTTTTCCCATTTTCTTCAGTCACAATATTAGCAAAATATGTATTTACATGAGAAATAAATAAATGACAGAGAAAGAAAAGAAATTGTATACAAGACAAAAGAGTCGCAGTGCCGTATTCCATTACATGGATATAAAAAAATAAATTGTGACGCGTTCAATCGAGCACTTCGTACAATCTCACAGAAGTGACAGAAAAGCACAGACAGAACAAATAAGACAAAAAAAAATAAAACAGTATCCACACACATACACATACACATATACACACACTCTCTGGCTGGTCAGATGGGAAAAGCATCTGATGTCAATAATGGTCTTTGCATGTTGAGCACAGATAAGGAAGAGATGACAAAGAACTGAAGTCATCAGCTAAAAAAAAAATCAAAACAAATGACTGGACAGCAAGAAGTCGTCCTCGCCTGTCAGCTCGGTTTGACCCGTAGGACTCGGAAAAACCGATCGGAGCTGACGGCTGATCACATGGGACGCTCCCTGATCCATCACTTATATGTACATGGGGGTCTCCTGTCCTGTTAGAAGTCTGAACATGGCTGCTGGCATGGTCTTCATGTGAATCTGGGAGGGAGAGAAACAGTTTGTGTGAGAGAGTCGGTGAGTTTTCAGTCTGTTTGCCGTACGCGCAGTCTTGATCAAAGAGATTTGGAAATTAAAAGCAAGAGTTCTGGTTGTTTGTTTCCATAAGCCGTCTTAAAACTATTAATGAATTCCAGCAGTGAAACCAATAGTTTTGTCCTTAAATAAATATTTAATATGGAGCAGAAAATGGTATAATTTGATAAATAATAGTTTAAAAAGATAACCTTTGTACAATGTTATAATGTTAGTCTTTTGTTCAAGTCGATTTTAGTCTGAGGAACATCAAAGTATAGCTGTAAGTCAAATCAAACTCAAGTGTTGTCAAGTTGTGAAGTCAAGTCTAACTGTGACTCGACTTCAAGAGAAAAATTGGGTCGAAGCCAAATCTAAATCTAAGGCTGGGACCAAGTCTGAAATACTGAGTCTATATTAGTCTAAGCCATCAGCCTCAAATCCAGCAAGCAAACTGTTTCTCCTTTTTGTCCTTACTAAACCAGGTCTAAGTGTTGGTTTCCTGTTGTTTTCCTTCATTGTTACTGACTTTGTGTGGAACTAATTTATCCCACGTGCAGCTCCTATTGCACACCTGGCTGTTCGAGGAGACCAAATCTCTCTTTGAATCGGCTCCCCCGAGTGTTCTTCCTTTTGTTCCTTCATGTTAAGGTTTTTAGGGGAGTTTTTCCTTGTCTTTATACAGAGTTATAGGTCAGGAGTCCCCCTTATGTGGGTCTGGAAGCCCTTTGAGTCATTTTATGTGGAGCACCTCCACATTTTACTAACTTTGGAATGCACCCGAAATAATTTCATAGCCATTTTCGAATTTCCCTTTTCTTCTTACTTCACTTTGTTGAACTGTAAATCTTATTCACATTTTAATGTCCGTTACATATATTTATTATACTTGCATCAGGATATACAGCATGCATGAAAATCTGGCAGTTTTTTTCATTTTAATTTGAATCTGTCCTTGTCTTCTGTGTGTGTGTTTATGTGTGTGTGTGTGTCTGTTTAACCTCGCCAACAGAGTTCGAGAGCGCCTGGACAATCTTCTCATGTGCTGTAGCAACCACACTCTGTCCGTTGATCTCTATGATTCTGTGTCCCACACGGACCCCACCGCGCTCTGCAATGCCTCCACGCATCAGACTGCAGATCTGCAGGGAAACACACACACACACACACACACACAATAATTAGTAACTGCAAATTCACAAAAACTACTGGAGAAAAATACTACGAGAGCAATAAATCCTATGAAATATGACTTCAAATAGTGAATACTGTATATGTAACAGAGGAAAATGGTGACTTGATACCATGTTGAAACCTTATCGCTTTAGAATGTTTGCATGTGGTGAAGAGAAAGATGTGCGATCCAGACTTACGATGCCGTTCTGGACACTGAAGCCCAGCTGGTACTTCAGATCAGGCCTCTTGATGAGGACTGTGGTGACAGGAGGGCAGCTGACGATGTTCATTTTGACCTGGACCTGGTTCTTCAAGCCCTGAAATAACACAGACAAACCAATTTATTTGTCACCTGGCTAAATGTGTGTGTGTCACCCCCGCTCCTTCTCCCCCGTACCTTGATGATTCCCTGACAGGTAGCGAGCGGCAGTCCCACTAGGCTGGTGTTGTTGATGGACATGATCTGGTCTCCGATGCTCAGCTTGCCCGACCGAGCCGCGGGGCCGCCGTTCATCATGTTGGCTAAGATAACGGTGGGCAGAATGGAGCCCCAGCCGGACTCCACGATCACCACGCCCAGGATCTCCCCTTTACTCTTCTCCAGCTGCAGCTGTGGACGGGGGAGGAGGACGAGGAGGTGAAGAGAGGCAGGGCCAAAAAAAATCACGATAAGTACAGTAAATCTGTTGGAGCGGACATGTTTAAGTCATTTTATGATCCTTTTATTGGTTTTTGAATTCATACGTTTTTTCATGTTATAATATTACCAGCAAGGACGTTTTCCATTAGAAATGCAATTCATATTTATGATTGGATATTTCACATTAAATATTTATCATATATTTATTTTTAAATCACATCATACAAAGGCAACAGATAAAAGATCTTATCGGTGAATTAAAATGTACAAGATATACTTTAAAGAATATTTTGGAGCTTTTATTCTCTTTTAATTAAATGCACGCATAGAATGAAAGAAATACTTTCTCCCCTTTCTTAGCTTCTTTTTTTCTTTTCCTTCTCTGTTTAGACACAGCTCATTTTGATATTTTCAACAGCGCTTCAAAATACTTTATTAAGGCAGACGCCTTGAACAAAACCTCCTTTATCTGATGCAGCTTGTCAGAGCCGATCTCCGTTTTATCGCTGCAGCCTTGGATCATAAAAGGACCGTGTGTTTCTGCTTTAGGACACATTAGCAGGACGGCTGGTGGATCTGCCGGTTGAAGGACATTTTCTTTAACCCTCATTAACACTCATGTACTCGTCCCAGATTAGCCAGGCAAAATACATCCATTATTGTATGCAGTGTATGTGTGAGTGCTTGGAAAAAGACAAAAAAAAAGCTCTATGTGAGCGTTTGTTGTCAGGAGTGTGTTTTCATGCTTGCACCGATAAATGACCTTTCCCCATGAAAGAACACCGATAAAGGTGTTTACGTGACCTTAGATGTCGTTTTTGTGCAAACCTTCCTTTGTTAATGGATTTGTAGCAGCACAGAAAGCGCCGCTAATCTGCTGAAGCGACATCACAGTGGTGATGTTTTTACTGTCTGTCTGCCAGCACAATGTCACAAAAACATTAATAATTCAGTCCAATTTCATCAACAGGTGGGAGGTGGGTCAATGTGGGTCAATGTGGAGGTGATGACTGAGGTGGGGGTTTGAATCTGAATACAAGGATCTTTGTCATTATCTACATTTGTCCTTATGTCCCACAAATAAGACCCTAATCCTCATGATGACAGAAGCATAAACGGCAGCATGCGTACAAACATTTGACCACCAAACACTACGAGATAGTTCAAAATCATCTCAGACATTCAGTACCTTTGCATAAACGGTGTTCCATCATCGTAATTAGATAAAAATCAGACATCAAAAGGGGCTCGGACCTTGACTACGTGATGATAAATCAATTTATTCCAGACATTTACTCCATAAACCACCCTCACACACACCTACTGTATTCTCCCTCATATTCAAATGAGGTCATTTACATGTGGAAAACGATAAAATCCCATTTATTGAATCCATTCTATTCCGCTCGCATTTTCATCGCCGCACAGTCAAGTCCAATATTGTGCGCGTGTGACCGTCTGAAGTTTTTATAAATCAGCGCCGCTTTACGTCTTCTGAAATATGATACACTTCAAACGCTCGGACGTGAACCCAATGTAAAACACGCGGCCGGAACGCATGAAGGAAGCCTCTCTCCCTCACCACCATAAATCACTGCTGCGCCTCTAATAAAGCAGCATCTCTGCTAATACGACACAAACTGTTTCACGGTTTCCAATTACCCATAATCCTCCGCTGATGCTTTCAGGGATCACCAATGAGGAAATACTGCAGTTGGGAAAAAAAAAAGAAGCTCAAATTCACACAGTCGGAGTGGATTACACCGCACCATCTGCCTCTTAGGATGTATAATTAGGTAACAGCTACTGTATGCTGCTGGTATGTTTCTCTCACCGAGCCTCATTTAGGGCACATACACAACTTGTTATTGTGCCACCATCAGGCTGATTGAGGTTTCTTTTTTTGTTTTTCCTTCCACACCATGTGAGTGCACACATCCACCAAGTTTGGTTACAACAGACTCATTTTTGGAAGAAACAGGCAATAAAAAAAAACGTAAAACATTTCACAGCTGGGTCTTCAAGGCCTACATATAAAAGTATGTGACATAATATGTGACATAGTATTTTTTTTTAAATTATGCAACATCTAAATGGTGGAATATTTGCAAATAGGCGTATCCGAAAGGGATGGATAGAGAGAGATCTAAGGAGTTATAGGGCAAAATGGAAAAGTGTTCATTACAGTGCCACCGCTGGCTGACACAAAAAAGTAATGAGATCATGTCCAACTTGACCACCAAGTTTCATTAAGATCCATTAATATGTTTCTGAGCTATTCTGCAAACAGACAAAGAAATAACCACACCATCTCTCAAATGGTCAGCAGGTAAGCTTATCTGCTTTTCGGAAACGCACGCTGCGTCCAAATCGTGATTTTATAACACTCAGTACCAAAGAGAAACCTTATCCTTATGAAATCGCCACATTTTTCCGATTACAATTACAGATTGCAGGATTTCTCAGATGTCAACAAACCTCTTTGCAGTTTTCAGAGTTGGAGAAGTGAATCAGGTCGTCGTTGTACATCTCCTGGGTGTTGATGATGTCACTGTACTCCTTCTGACTCAGGTCCTCGGGATTAATGCCGTTGGCTCTCAGGAACTCCTGGTAGGCGACGCTGAAGGCCTGGCCGATGGACTGAGCTATGAGCTGAGCCTGCAGACAGAGAACGAGGAAGCAGGAATTTACGGAAAAATGAAATATCACAACATTAGCTGATGCTTATATCGTCACGGAGATACTACTTAATTTAGTACACATTAAAGCATAATATTGATTTTTTTAAGGACATGAGGGCGGGGTCGAAGAAGCTTGTTGGAGAAGCGATGACAATCCTACGCCAAAGTCTGTTGTAGTCTAGGGTCAGATCATGGCTCATATGTAGGCGCTTATAAATCTTATCATGTTCAGAGCTTTCATAGTAATCAAAGGACCATATTTTTATGAGTGAGTCACTTCAGATGATGCTTGAGGAGTAAGATGTTTCATTTATCTTTCATCATTGTTTCTTAGTTCTTCTGTCCTTACATCCTTTCTCTTTAATCTTAAGTGGGCGGGGCTAAGACACAAGCAAAAGACTATGGAAACGATTTAAGAGCTTCGGGACGTAGGGCACGTCTCCTGTTCAAATTTTGAATTTTGAATTCATTGTCAAACACATATTTTTTTTAAAGCAGGCAAACATTTATTATGGACAGAAGCAAAGTAGAAACAATATCTAAGTTGATGGATTAATGGCTGAATGGTTCTATTATAACACTGGCTGGCCTCTGAAACCTGGCAGTGAAATGAACGAGTGCAAAGAGGGGACAGATTGGAGTCCAGCCTTTATTCTGACTGGCACAGACTGGATACTGGCTCCTTCATGCAGCCCGCTGAGTGGAGCCAAGTCTTACTGAATCTGCTACAACAAGGCAAGCAGCAGCTCTGTAATGAAAAAAAAACCAAAAAAAAACCAACAAAAAAACCTGCAAAACCGCCCGGCCAACTCTCATCATTCCACCTAAACAGGCTCAGCTGCCTGCACACTTTGGGACTGTTTACCTTGGTGACGCTAATCGGCGATCAGCATTCCCCATACACCAAGTAGGCTGATGAGCAGGCGATTTAGAGGATAATAAGAGGCTAAGACGTAATTCAAGATATACAAACAAACATATTCCCGTCAGCTAGAGGATTAAAAAAAACAAATATTCACAGATAAGACGGTATTTATTTTCACTCTTATTTCCTTACAGCAGCGCTGGAGGGATTTGTCTCCGATTCACACAAGTCTAAGAAAAATCCTCCGCGACTGATGTTGCCTCATCTTTTTGGGGGGGTCAGCAGGGTGAAGGCAGAGCGATTTTGACACCACAATTATGGGAAGTCGCCCATAAATATGTGATTACATAAACAACAACACCATCAAAGGAATTACATGATCTACACCCAGAAGCATGACTAAATCCCCCCCGCATCAGGCTCACAACTTATCAATCAAACCCATTCTTCTTCTTAAGTGGCTATCTGGAATAATGTCTGATAATCTTATGACACTGATACGGTAATGAGCCTTCTTTATGTCTTCAGCCCATCCACTGAACACACACACACACACACACACATACACACACTCCTGCTTAGTCAACTTAGCAAAACACAAAATTCACTCACATCCTCCGACTCAAAGACGTGGCAAATCATCTTGTACTGTTTCTTTGCCTCCGGCGCACCAGGTGTGGTTTCGATGCAGTCTTGGGAGGCTGTGCGTGGCATCCGGCGCCTCGCCATCAGGACCACGATGTTCCCGATGTCAGCGATGTAGGATATGGTACGGAGCGCGTTGTCCATCATTGTTTCCTGTAGGCACGCCGAAGAAAATGATCTGTATGTGTTATTTCTGCATTCTTGCATGGCTCATTTGAGTCTCCTTCCCTGTTACTAACACGTCCACAGAGCCACAGGTGATTTTACTTTCAAAAATTGCACTTTTTAAAAATGTGCTAATACTTAATTCATTGCTGAGTATATCTTCTAATCCATTCAAGAATTACTAAATAGTTTTTTTTTTACATTTGTATGACTTTTACTTTCTTTTTCTGATGCTATGATGCTTGTATTGATTGTTATTTTATTGGATTCTGCTCTTTATTTATTTTTGCTGCTGCAAAGCACTTCGCCGACTTCACAAGTGGAAGCCATTTATTCAAATTAAACTCAGAGACTCGGTCTATAATTCAATGTCAATAAAGAAAGGTACTTAAAAACCCACCGTAAAAAGTACCACCTGATGATCCAGCTCAGTTTTAATGCTCTGATGATATATCATTTGTAAATACTGCCTGTACGG
Source organism: Brotula barbata (assembly GCA_900303265.1). Classification (NCBI taxonomy): domain Eukaryota; kingdom Metazoa; phylum Chordata; class Actinopteri; order Ophidiiformes; family Ophidiidae; genus Brotula; species Brotula barbata. The sequence goes on along the minus strand of OMNV01016495.1, from coordinate 57,397 downwards.
TACGAAAACATCAGCATATTATAATGTAGATTGGGTCTTAGGGTGAATTTGAGCATTAATCCATGCTCAGAGGCTAAAACCGAAACACTGGAGTCTCATCACTATCTCGTGTCCAAAGAAAATCTGGCAAGGTGACCACGGGACAGACCCAGAATACGGAGGGATTGCATATTTTTGGGGATTTCCAAAAATCTGGTGATGGCCTATTTGACTAAAAACGCTACCTTTTGGCCTTCTTCATAAACAAAACAATACAAACTGTATGATAGGCAGAACATGACATCACATGACACCACATGATGCATTACTTTATCATAGCTTGAATATTTACAATTCAGGTCTATATGTATTTCTTAGATACCAAAATACGACAATATTCTGTATTTTTGACTTGGTAATGATAACTGGTTATGTATCCATTGGCAAAATTTCAAAATAAAAATACTCGTGTACTGTAGATTGACTCAAAATACAAAACAGATTACTGACATTATAATCTGATTACAACCTGACAGACATCTGATGAGGAGTACATGATAGGATCATCCAAAAATAATGAACAGGTACCAGAAAACGCTGGGTTGGGTGTATTTGTGAAACCCGCCGATACGAACACCTTAATCATGTTTGTTCACTCAGCCTGATAATTAGTTTGTCATAATGTCGATGTGAGAGGTTTTTCTTTTTTTTTCCTCTGAAAATACTTTGAAATATGAGGCATCTGTGAGACTGTTGAGACAAATGCGTATTTGTTTATATTTTATTATTACAATACGCTTAATTGCAATTCAATTAAGTTCTGTTTGCTTCACGTTGCCTCATTCATTCCTTGTGACTTGTAGTTTATCACGCAGGACCGATTACCGCTGTCTTTTTGAGTCACCTCCGGAATTTGTTTGTCAAATGGTGAATAATGAGTAAGGGGGCTTTTTAATTGCACGATGAAGGCTTCTCAAACCTCGGTCTGAGCGGAGCCGGACGAGGAGACACTGCATTGCACCACATTCGTTCTACTCTCTTTTTTTTTTTTCTCTGTCTATCTTTCGCTCTTTTCACAATCCAAAGAGCTGCAAGAGCTCCTCAAGTGTCTGCGTGCCAATCAAACCCTTCACCTCTTGCTTCCCACTGAGTGTTTCTTTTGACTCACAGGGCTTTTCATGGTGAGGCTCCTCTTCACTTAAAAGAGCAGCTGCCCCCTTCGACCTCTGGAGGAATCCTAAAGGTGATCGTGTTTTTACTGAAGTTGCTCCTAAACTTTGGCTGAGCCTCCCCCAGACGCTGACAGAGACAACAACAATGCGTGTTCCTTCAAAACGCTTGTACTCTCTTTGGAATTCCCTTGAATTGTCTATATTTTCTGATTTGACCGTGACCTTCATGTTGGGTTTTATTTCTCTCTGCGTACTCTCTTTACATAAACGTATCGTTTTTGCGGTTTCAAAGTGCTGCATGAATAAGGGTTACCTTGTATCACTTGATAAAATACCCACGCTGCAGCTTGCGTAACGATTGATGTAACTTTTCTACCAAATGAGCACATGTGGCGTCAGAATTAGAAGTCAAACAGTATTCGTTTCGCAGTAAGACAGTTTGTGTTCCCTGCTCAGATGCTCGTGTTGTATTATGGCTTTGCGGCTTCCATTCTTATCTTCACCCCAAAGCGGATTGTGACGGAGATGGCACCAGATTAAACAAACACATAAATATAGAAATAAGAGGAAGTAGTTTGTGTCAAAATAACACCCTCTCAGCGGGTGGGCCTGATCCTCACATTATCAGGGTAAACAGCTGCTATTTCCTCGGGCGACTTTGGATGAACAGGAATATGTAACGAGGGGCTTGGCGGCGGCGCTCACCTGTGAGTCTGCGTTGAGGACTTTGATCCTCTGGGTGGAGATGAACAAGTCGACCTCGGTGAGAGTCTGAGCATCTCCGTCTGGGCTCTGCGGGGAAGCCAGACACAAACGGAGCACTTAAGTCAGATGCTGAATGCTTTGATTAGCGCGATCGCCGCAGCCAGAATGGAGCTCATAAACACATTCATCGTATTCAGTAATAACGGCACATGCATGAGTGGTTTGGCGGGAGAAATGGCTGCAGGGACAGCTGGGTGGGCCGTCGTTACGTATGAAGGTGAGGTGGAAATGGTGCGTTTGTCAGCGGAGTTAGTTTACATGAGTTGATCTGGCATGGAGATGGCAAGCTGGCACGGTAACAAGAAGCAGCTTAACACTAAACCCTCACCAGCTGTTGTGCAGAGAACGGCTCGCAGCCTCAACGCAGCACAGGCCTGCACATGTTTCCCTCTAATCACTGAGCAGAGCAGACTAATAGAATTATCCCTTATTTTGCTTAATTAAAAAAAAAAACCCCAAATGAATTAACGGTGCAATAGTGGTCCTGAAAATAAGACCAAATCAAACAGGAGGAGTTCAAATAAAATATTAGAAATTCATTAATGCCTCAATGTTTAATACAGGAATCACTCTGAAGATGCTATTAAAGTTATTATACTGTAAATCTATAAATACTTGATCCAGGGGTTTCTACGAGCGTTATTGATTTGTAATATGCACATTTCCCTCCACTGACAAATTATACTTGCACGGTGCAAAAAGTGACAAAATTATTGGAGCATTTTGGTTTTCGTCACGACTGACACTTCGTGCAACAGTAATCTTCACAACGAATTTCAACCGACGCGACGGGCTCCAGGAGGGGCCGACCTATTAGTTTGTAATGATGCAGAATTATGCAGAAGTAGACAGCTATTAGTTGAACCTAATGAGAGGAAAACAATCCATTATCACTCATTCGTAAACTGTTAAATCCCCAAATGTTTTCATGCTCCGTGCTTTCATTGACTCTGTGATGAATTTGTGATGAAGTGATAGACTTCAATTTTTGGGTGTATCCACACATTCCTTAGTTTTGTCATTGTTCAGAAGTGTCCCAGAATGCCTTTGCTGGCCTCTGGAGAACATGCAGTTACCGATCAGTTCTTGACATACACACATACACACACAGACGCACAGAAATATGACAAACTAGTCTGATACATCAGATAAAAAAAATTCCCAAATCCCCTTTCCTTATTATTATTTCACTGATTCAATCCTTAAATGTTTCTGATTCTGGGATGAAACTTAATTGCTTGATTTAACGGTTATTTAATTATATATTTTTTTCAAATTGATTTTAATTGTGATACATGGTAATAATCACACACCAAAGATATTATAAAGCCTGGGGTTGCACCCACTATGTCCTGATGACTTATGACTATAGAATCACTGACATATAAAAAGTATAGTAGTAATATTTGGCTCTGTCGTCGTCTTAAAAAAGCCTTCAGAGGTCTTTTTTAAAACACATTTCACCCAAGCCGTTTTGTCACTCGAGTTTATAAAATTGCACAACCTTTGGTCTAAGGATAGACTCTCAAAAAAAGCACTTGACATACCGAAAAAGCATGAACATTCACAAAATAAAAGAATGTGACACTTCAAAAGGACCTGACGACGACTTATTAAATATATATGCACAAGCACGACCACTGTTCACGAGGAAGACGGACGAGATACACGGGAAAATACACACAGATGAAATCAAGAAAGGATGGGAGTGAGGAGTGACCAACGGGTCTTATCATGTGATTAGTACACACCGCCTTTTTCTTGATTTTGGCAGCCTTCTGAACCCTCTGGCAGGCATTGAGATGGGTCAAGGTCAGCAGTTACGGGAGCAGCAAAAACAGGAGGAAGAGGAGGAGGAAATTAATGAGGTAAGCAAAGGGAGGTAAGAGCCTCTCATCAAAGATTGTGGCTCTCATAACTACAGAGTGTGTGTGTGTGTGTGTGAGAGAGAGAGAGATAGAGTGCGTGCTCAGGTGTGTGTACAGTGCAGTACGTGTGTGAATTGTCAGGTGCAAATCAAAACAGCAATTACACAGAGTAATAATTGCTACAGCGAATCCAAATGAATGCAGATGTGAACTAACATTGTTTCTGCATTCCTGGCATAAATAATGCAGCATTATGGGGGATGGGTGTATTTCCTGACTGTTTCTTTACTCACATCGCCAGCATATTGTTGCTTGATCGCAGAAGCAAAGCAATGCAAGAAAAAAAAAATGATAATTACAACGTGGACTCATGATGTTGAGAATGAAGCGGCTTGGATCAACCTGATGTTAATTTAAAGCTGATTTGATTGATTAGTTTATGAGTAAATCTTGTCCAGGAGCAGGTATTACAGTTGATGAACGTCCAGGATTGGACTTGGCTCACACTGCAGGGTGAATGTGTTCAATATGTGACAAATAAATGACAAAGATCCCAGTTTGGTCAAAATAGAGGCTAAATTGTATCCCACTGTTCATTCATAATGCGTTGAGATATATATTTTGTGTTTTCTCATTCATACCCTGAGTATACTGTATAAGGTCCAAGCTTGCTCTGCTGGCCTCTCTCCACCTGCTATCGATCAGAGGAAATGATCCTGACTCTTATCACATTTCTGAGCGTGAGACTGGAAGCTTGCAAAGCTGGACCCACGTTCGGCAGAGCAGGGAAAACTCCCCGAAGGCAAGACAGACTCTGGGTTTTTTATTTTATGAGGTTTCTCCTCCATGATCGACCCTCATATAACAGGCAAGTGAGCCTTTCAGCAACATCTCCTGCTCTGCCGAGGAGGAGCTGAGCGGAGACGAGGCAGACGGGAGGAAAGGGTGAGTGGGCGAGGAAGCTGCATAAATATTACATCAAACACAGCCAACGATGCCACATGCCATAAAGATCTGCACAAATCCCATATATATGCGTGCTACAAACTGGTCAGCTCATTTTGTAGCAACAATAAGATTAAAGTGCATTCCTGTGCTTGTGTGTGCTGCCTGTATGCAAATGTAAAAGTACACACACGCACAGCGCTGCGTTGATGTGCAGGAGAAATGATTCAATGTCAAAGATGACATTTTATTCATGTGTCTAGAGGGGACGAATCAGAGAGAAACTGAATGACTTCTTGTTCAATGGTCCTGTTCCAAGCGCCACAGGACAAATAGAGGTGATGGTTAACCGTTGCCATGGTTTCACCCTGACAGTGAAAGCAAATATGCACGACAGCGAGCGATTGAGAGAGGAACACAGACTGGAAAAACATCAAATGATGCCAGTTTATATCCTCAATGTGGTGAAGAATGCTTTAAAATGAAACCGGAGAGTGGGTGAAGTAAAAGAGGATTCTTTGTTGTCTCTCGTGTATGAGCACAGCGAAAGTTGTCCTCTTCAATTTGCCCATCCTCCGACGCTGGTTAACCAATATTCCTCCAATCAGTGCTCCGTCTCAGATGAAATTTAACAAACCGACAAAGCGACAGAGCAACAAAATGAGTGATAAATAATGATAAACGGAGATAACAGACGTCTTGATAATCAGCGTTTTCTTGGAACTTTATAACATCCACATACAATCTAAAACTCATTGAGAGAGGAGAAAAATTCATATTTTCCACATTTCTGAATACATGTGTTATTGTTACCTGAGTACGAGGGAATAAATTTCATTTTGACTCCATGCTGAAGGAGCAAGAACAAGTGTTTTCACCTAACATATCCCTATGTTGTGCTGTTGTTGTGATAACACAATTCTCACTCCAGATAAGGATGCAGATCTGCACCAGTTCACACCTATTCAAAGATCACCTTGGGGAATGTAAGATGTGTTGACTGGCTTTTTGAGAAATATGCCAAAATGTTGAAAATGAACAATCAAAAAGCTGTGAAAAAAAAAGCGAAAAATAAAATCCTGGATGTGATCCGCTCCGTTTAAAAATTTATAATTGAATGTCCTCTTCCCTGAAAGATGTCAGGGTGCAACAGGTACTCAAGCGCAGACAGAACGTGGAATAAATCTAAATTGATTACAGCCAAAATAAAGTCCAAAAAAATCCCAAAGTGTAGTAAGGGCACAGGCGAAGATCAAAACTAGGAAGACAGGGCAGAGATACGACATCATGATAAACAGAAAGAAGCAGAAACACACACACACACACACACACACACCCAGAGAGGAAAAATCAACAAACTCACAACAAAAAGAAGCAAATGAGGGGTTTAAATACACAGACAAAAGAGCAAAGGAGGAACAGGTGAGACAATGAGGTAATCAGGATGTGAGATGAGGGCATGAACATGAAGGACAAAAACAAGAAAACAAAAGAACGTGGCACTGAGACGGAGGAAGGAAAAGAACCGTACGAGAAAAACCCAGCACATGACAGAAACCAAAGGATAACCCAGCAAATTCAATGAAAATCCAAAAGAAAAAACCTAATCAACATCCCGGCTGAAACCGTAACCATCACCCAAGACTACGATTTGACCACGAACGGGATTCGAACCCAACATCCATTTAAATCACAGATGGACAGTGGGCGTATCCAAGACAGAGAAATGTGATCAAATCTGGTGGCAGGACTTGGCTCGTCCACCAAGAGAGCCATGCTGGACAGCTCTCCATAAATGGGACATACACACACACACGTGCACACACACACACACACACACACACACTGTAGGCAGCTAACAATGATGAACAAAGCAATCACACTAATCAGGCTAATCAAAAGTAATGTGCGTTGCGCCCCAATGCACTGTACTGGTACCATCCACACTATTTCACTGAAACTATGCTGGAATGTCATCATCAGAACAATATTAGTGAACAGCAGGGAGTGAGTGTCAACAAGGGAAATATAAGCTCTGCATGCCAGCAGTCTCATTATCCAGCCGGCTGTGTCACACACGTGGCCCGCAGCTCGATCGGGCCAAGATCTGTCCTAAAAGGCGGCTATCGCCTAATGTGCAGTTCTGGACCAAAAAGCATATTTGCCTGCTGTTGCTGCTGGACCTTAAACACCAACTATGTGAAAGCTGTAACGTCCTGCCGGCTCCTCTGGTGAGGACGCAGAGAAGCACCGTGATATCAAATGCTCTTTCAGAATGGGGAAGCAAGCAGAGCTCCGATTGGATGAAGTCTCACGGGGCGTGAACATACACAACCTTTAGATCTGTGCCAAATGCAGCCTGCTGAAGAGGCACGAGCACGTTCCCAGCTAAGTACGTACATTTACACGAGTGCTCTTAAGCACAACTTAGCCTCTTTGTATTGCTGTGTCGTGCGACTGCATCTACTTTACACATTAGAGAGGGAAAAAGATGTATGTTTTACTCCAATACATTCATAGGAATTTAACTGTTAGTTAGCTGATTTAGATTTTAGTCAACACAACGTACGACCGTTAGGGTTTTGCTGTTGCTGGGTAAAACACTTATGGCTTTTGGAAAGGATCTTATCTTGAATTTAACACTCAATTTGACTTAAAATCCCACCTTTTGACCTGAATAATCCCCATATTAGCATACATGATGTGAATGGGTATGTCGGTTTGGCCTTTCCGTGACTTGTTTTTACTGTTATTTTTCAAATTTGCGAATCAACCACTTAACGATGTGAACAAACCTGCGGCAATTCCATCTTGGTTTGGTAATCCAAACACACGCACACCTACACACACACACACACACACACACAACCTGACTCACAGAGCATCATGAAAATAGCTAGGTTCGGGAATAAAAAAAAAAAAAAGTGAATCTGGTAAAAACATTTGCTGAAAGTAAACAAATGACAACAATACAACAATAGAGTGGTCAAAAAATCAAAATGTGCTGCAGAATTCTGAAAATGGTGCTTTGACTTAACATGCAGTGTTTTTATATCGTCATTACATACTTTTTCTAAAGTAAAGGATTTTCATATTTATTCCATCACAGTTTCCTTGGAACAATTCTGACTACCACTGGATATCCTCAGGCCAAAACACAGCACTGCATGTGTGTTTACTTGCCAGTGTGTGCACGTGGGTGTGTGTTTGAGTACCTTGACCCTGCTGACGGCCTCCTGGGCCTGCATCATCCGTATGTTCTTGGAAGGGTTCCGCTCAGACAGCAGCTGGGTGGAGCCCAGATAATTAGCAGCAAAGATAATTCCATCAATCAGGTCTTCTGGCTCGCAGGGTCCTGGGACTGGACCGGGGTGAGACAGAGAGAAAGAATGGTGATGACTGTGGAGGCACAGGGAAGGACAGAGAGTGATCGGACTGGAGGGGCTGGGGACGTAGGGAGCAGAGGCTAGTAATCACTGCAGTCAATGGACTGAGTGGACAAATGGAGCCAAACACTGTGGCTCTGCAGATGAGGAGACGGTGGTAACAACTTGGATGAGATTGAGTCGCGGATTGGGATTAATGTGCCACTGTGACAGATAGAGACACTCGTCCAGACACACAAAGCACTGTCGTGATCTGAAGAACAAGACCAGCAGCTAGGGCTCCCTTAGATTATTAGACCTAACCCGGACAGATAAAAGACTCACAGCAATCCTTGGAATCCATCCATCTAATTACTCCACATTATTTCGATTTAATTTCCAAACAGGTGGTCAGGTGGATTAACTTACCGTCGACAAAGCTGGGGAATGTAGCAGCCTTCTTCGTTGGCTGGAAAACAAGAACGGAATATTACATCAGACGAAGGATCACGAAGAGAAATCAACGTGATTACATAATGACACAGATAAGTGCGACACCCTGAGATCTCCAGTGTTGTCAAGTGGGACAGGCTGCTTTCGGTAACGTACAATATTGTCTTGTCAAACAATGATCATCCCATCACAGGATCTGGGAAGTCTGCTGAGGGACGCAATCCGGAGAGAGAGACTCCGCATAAGTAGTTAGCTACTGTACATGAGTTCAATGGGAAAATCACTAACTGTATTGAAGCTACTTTCAAGTGTGGTGTTTACTTGCAAGGGAAATTAGCAGAAAAAACATTCACGGTAAAATAAACACATGTATTGCTTTCCTCAGTGTAGTAAGAGCCTGTTTTTAGAAAAATGTAAATGAAGCATAAAAAGTGATTATTTTATCCTGAAATTAGAAATTACCATCTTGTTTGAAAATAGTCTCTGCACACTTTGAATTTCAAAGAAAAAGCGAGTTTGCCTTGTAATGAATGTTTTTATACACACTAGATTTCCCATAAGGCAAGATGAGATGACTGGGAAGAGTAATGCATGCTGGGATATGTTGAAGGGAGCACTACTGGCAACGGTGTGGTTCAGTGTGTGTTTGGCCAAACGTAAACCTGTGGTTGTTACTGCCAAGCTACAAAGCTACTCGTGGGGATGAATAGCAATCTAATCAAAAAGCTACATTGTTATTAGTTTGTGGTTGAGGGAGTCACTTTGGTACTTGTGGTTGCTATTGAAACAGCTGACGTGACAACCAAAAAAAGGACACATATTCCATTTAATTGGGGTGCAAGAATCCCTCGTGATGCTTCAATAACAGTGTTTTGTTTCCATGACTAATCTGACCTTGGGGGACATGTTGCTGTCTTTGACAGGTAAAGACAGCTGCACATGGATGCGGGGATGAAAAACAAAACCGCCGCACGGGTGACAAGATCGATGACGCCGCACATGACAGTTTTTCCAAAAAATTCAGCCGAGCCAGAAATTCCGAAACGACTTCGACTTTTATTTTGATGAGGCGTTCAGAGTCATTGAGAAATTAGCGCTCTCTTCCTGCTCCTCCACGTTCACGCAATTACATGCATCTACACCCGGGGAGCTGTCCAAATAGTATCTGTGACTATCGCAGTGCCTTGCTCAAGGGCACCTCGAAAAGTGGATGTAGCGAAAGCAGAGAGTGTAACTCGTTGAATTCACACATTCACAGCCCCATGGGATGCTGGAGAGGAGGGGGGGGGGGGGGAAGGGGCAGA